>ML877779.1:17255-34358 GCA_009831015.1 Picea engelmannii
AGATCATGGTTGTAAACTTTTGTAATTTTAAATTTGAAAAGAAGAGGATGCTACTAATACCACTAGATTTTGAAATAGGGATTAAAATAGCCACTAAATGTGACCTCTAAAAAATCAATAACTCTAGAGGGTTCTTGTCAAGTTTATAACTATGTTGTATCAAGTTGTTGTTGTAAGGATAATAAAGCTCATTCATCTTTTCCTTGTTTCCTTCCATGGTGGCCCAATGCAACCCCATGACCAAATCTCACTCTATGATTCTATCTATATAGATGCATTTCCATTTTTTAGTTTTATTTTTCTTTATCGATGGAAAGGTTTCCACACATTAAGGATGGGTCAGTGCTAGCGTGGAAAATCCCCCTACTACTATACCAGGTTCAAAGTATAGGCAGAGCTATGATCTCCCTTAAAAGACAATCTAATTCCTAGACTACCCCAAAACACTCTAAACAGATGAACATAAAGAGATAGGAAAGTGGGTAAGAAGTAGTACCTTTAGTCCAATGTTCAATGTAGACCACCTCCAGCTTTGTAGCTCCCACGCTGCAAGTCTCCTCCAAAATATGACCTGCAAGAGTGCTACAAATATTTTATTATTCTATCTCTACTCATAAATATTAGGGTTAGATATAAATCATTATTCATAAAACAAATGAAAGACATAAATATATCATTTGGGACGGGAAAAATATTCTTTTATTCAAATGCAAAGTAAAAAATTACAACCTTTGTAGGTCGACACTCCTGCAAACCTGGTCCGGGCTCCTCTTAATGTTTCTCCAAGTGCACTATCCCAATTCTTTCTCTCATAATCAGTTCATCACTTCAAGGGAAGGGAAGGGATTGTATAGGAGAAAAGGCTAGAGAAGGAATGCTGAGGCAAAAGCTCAGAAGGGGTTGCAAATACTTGGGCAAGGAGGGAAAAGAGATTTGGGCAGAGTTTCATTGATCTAATGCTTGATGTGGAAATGGGACCCCAAGACCTCCTTTTATATGAAAAAGGGATAGTTATTCAGTTTGGGGATGGGTTACAACAAGTGAACTGGTTGGGAAACCCTCAATAGCCCATAAACTCTGTTGAATTCCTAGAAAATTTTGGAGGTAAATGCGAGTTGTTTATTATGCAGCAGCCATATGTATGTAGGTTGTCTAGCATACAACAAGCATATGTACACGGGAAGTAGTGCAATAGGGCACGTACATGCTCCAAAAAATGGTTTTTAAATAGAGTTCCTCGGCAGTGTTTTGGCAAATTATGCAGGTAGAAACAACAATGCCATGTATGCATGGGTAGAGAATTTTAGGGCTAGAATAGATGCCCCCCTAATGTGTGAGGTTAGAAGAGAAACTGATGGCCGAAATACATTACAATATATGTACTAGTGGGAATGCACAAAGTTGAGTGAGCTTGGGACCAAAGTTCGGGAGGTCGCCATCTGCAAAACAATAATAATCTCTCTGAGGCGGGCATACCTATGCTTGGGATGAACTAATCATGGATTCCAATCAAGTACACTGCAGATCCATGTCATATATAAATGTCTATATAAAGTGTAGTTGCGAGCAATACGTAGTGGATCTACATCTCAAAATCATTCATGATATTCAAATACAATACAATATGCATCGTCAAGAAGCATCAGCATGTGGTTGAAGATGACGGTTTCATAGCTTGAGAAACAGCTTCAAGATATTCAATAGCTCAGGTAGAAGAACGTTAAGATTGTAAGACTCACTACTTTGAGGTCTTTGACAAGCCGCCGGGAAAATAATGGAGGATCTTGATGATTAGGCAAAAAAATTCGTCGATTTTGAATCTGGACTTGACTGGACTTCTGGTATGGCTGACTCATGAAAGTAAAGAGACAAATTTCAGAATGTCCGACTCAGGTTGCATAATAATTCCCTTGGATAAAAGCATGAGAGATGATCATACTCAGGCATCGTAACATTGACATAAGTCTCCATATGTTTGGAAGAGTAACCAAATGGAGGATGACACAACTCTATGTAGTGAACAATTCCTAAGGTCATACTAGATCCCAATTCTTGGCAAACGAATCTCCCGAGGCATACATTTATCTGCAATAATCTACTGGATGGGAAAATGGTTAAACTCATGCCAAGTAGATGTTCTTCTAGACCAATTTAACGAGTGTGAAAGAACAAGGTCACTCGATGATCTTTTCATATTTAGAGAGTCTGAAAAGAGCTTAACTATGGACTCTGGGGGGGTTCCTTTTTCATAAGTAATCTCTAAGGCCCAAAAAAGGTGATAAACCAAAACCAAGGAGAATGTTCCTTTTTCGAAAATTTAGTCCCTCAAGCCCAAAAAAGGGTTAGACTTATGCCTAAGAATACTCTTCTAGTGAACCGAAGTTCCAAGAGCATACCTTTATTCATAAAATTATCCATCCGAACCGAAAAATGGGTAAACTACCGTTAGATAGATGTGCCTTCAAATTTGAGTTTGGCAAGCGTGAAGGGAAACAAGATCGCTCGACAATCTTTTGAATTTTAGAGAGTCTGAAAAGGGCTTAAAGAAGACTCCAAGGGGGATGCTTTTCTCAAGTAATCCACACGATATAGAAAAGAATAAATATAGTCTCATTGGATGTTGCTTTCAAAATTTAAAGAAAGATTGAAAGACAACAAAGCATGCTCATTAGGGAGTCCTGAGGGTAAGGCAAAGAATGATGATTAGCAAGAAGAATAAGGCTTCAATATGAAATCATGATGGGAATAACAAGGACTCCCAAGCCTATAGTCAAAACTGACAGCATGGATGCCAAAATTAAGCAAATGATCTACCTAGGGCATCCATGTAGAGGTAGGCTCTAACACCTAATTACAACACTTCTAAAGAAGTAGAGAAGATTATGTGTCACACTTCGGTGATCCTATGGAAAAGCGGAAAATACAACGAGATGCAAAAAGTTGGGAGTGAAAACCTAACTTATATGCAAAAGTTGGAAAAAATGACTTTTACCAAGGGAAGACGTAAATGTGATTGATCTCAAAAAAATACCAAACCATAAGGACTAGTTTATCAAGATGACTGAAAGATAACTCAAAAGAAAACTCAAGAAGCCACCAAGCCAGGCAAAGTGAAAAAGGGGGACAAATTAGGAAGAAAAGGGCCAAAACATTCTATAAATAGAGGTGGACAACTCATTTTTACCATTGCAACTTGGAAATTAACAAAAATACAAAAACCCTTCATCAAAAAAGTGAATTATGGGAGCTACAGTGGACGAAAAACCCTCCTACTTGGACCAAGTAAGTATAAATTCCCCTCTCTTTCAATTTAATTTACTTATATGTGTTTAATTTTTAGTTTGGGAGGGGCACGCCATTGAAAAAGGGTCACGTCTATGTGTATGCAAGGTATCCAAAGTCAGCCCGTGTATGTACTTGAGAAGAGTAATAAACAACCCGAGTACATACGTGATTATGTCAACTATAGCCCGCGTACACCTCCTTTTGATTTGAAAAAAAGAAAATACAAGAAACTAAAATATCTCCTTATTTGTATGTGATAGGATGTATGTGCACTGGAGAGAGAGGGAGCATGAGGAGCTACATGTCTTGGTCGAGGAGGACCATGCAGCGACTTCTATGCTAAAAAAATGTGGCCTTTGTAAATTCTTTCATTGTCTATTCACGAGGGCATAACCGAGGTTGTTTAATACCTTGGTAGAGTATGAGCATCTGGACACAGAATCATTCATGATGGAGGGTCAATCATTCACCCCAACCACAGAGGATATTTACTTCTTGATTGGCGTCTCTAGGAGAGGGGAACCAGTTACCTTGAGGACTTTTCCTCCATGTCTATACAACATTGAAGACTACATTATGATGCATTGTGAGGTTGGTACCGAGAAGGTAGGTTCTCATGTACCAATTCACAAGATTACCAACCTCTCTTTGTGAGTGATTTTACTCATGATGGGGCAGATTATTGGATCTGTAGCACTCCATCGGGCCTCTTGTGCACATATGCATTGTGCAGTTCAGTGTTTAGAGGTAACCAGTTTTTATTGGAGTACCGCCATGCTAGTATGCATGAAGAGACAAATCATAGAGTGTCATAGGCATACCAACAAGAACTTTGGGTTTGGTACTATTTTGTGTTCCTTCTTCTTCGAGAGGGTGCCCAGTATTAATCCTAGAGAGATAGTATGGGGACATATTGCCTCCTTTCCAACAATGTGCATGTGGGCAGTATTACTACCTAGACAGGGTGGAGGAAGGAACCAAGAGTCCTTCGACGATAAATTATTCGACTAGTGGGCACGTAAGATCCCAGTCATAGAGGATTATCCCTATGAAGGAGCTTCCTTGAAGATCCATACATGCACATGCCCCATGGTGAGGAGCATGGCGAGATAGGTAAAAAAAAAAATTGAAGTTATTAAATTTTTAATTTTTATATATACACTTTTTATATAGGCATCAAAGTACTAGCTTACAAATTTTTTATGTACAGATGTGGGACCAGTTCAACCGACAGACTTCGCCAAGACTAGGCGTCATCCTTGACCAAAGGCAAGACTAGCAGCAACATGAGGATCGACAACTGCAGGAGGACCCCTGGCTGGAGAGGCTGACAAAGTCTTACAATGAGTGAAGAGGAACCTTACTTCTCTCACTCGTGCATTTCCTATGGATGAGATCAAGGATCCCCTCCAGCTATGAAGCCACATGTAGTAGGGGTGCCTCGGACTTGGGTCCAGTTATTTCAACGTCTTTCGAATGTCATCGTCCACTATAGCAGGGCCAATAGGCCTAGACTTTAGATAGCGTCAGACTATTTACATGTCAAGGGTACTTTTTGTACTATGTATTTTGAGGGCTTAAGCCCGACGATGTATACCAATAACTTTGAGGCTTTCATGCCCATTTTGTACTCATGACAAAATTTGGACACACACACACACACATATATATACATCTTTCTTGTTTTATGGATCATATTTTTTGCAGATGTATTTACATGTGTATGTGTGTGCTTTTTATTTTACATGTGAGCAACATGCCAATATAAAACTTGATTAGCTAGAGTATCAGTTAAATGATTAAATCTCCTAGGAACATGAAAATAAGTAATATAATCAAAAGATTGTTCTAAGAGATGTACCCTAAAGAATCGTTGGTGAAGAGTGGGATCATAAACGCAGTAAAGCCCATTTAATTTGGACACAAACACTTGAGCATCTAAGTAAACTCGGAGGTCAGAAATGCCATGTGACAAAGCGTCACGTAGAAATTCTATCATTGTGTTGTACTCAACAACATTATTGGTTGCATCGCCTAGAAAAATACCTCTGGAAGATAGCAACTGTCCTCCAGGTGTGAAAACCACCCAAGTTGCGGAAGCAATCCTCTGACTGTGTTGGCTAGCATCGTCCGCGAACCCAAAGTAAACCTTCGATTCACTTGAGATCTGCCACAGTGAAAAAAGAAGACATAAATAACTACATGTCCACAAAATAAAAAAAGACAAAAGTGTATAAAAGGCTATACATATATACAAGAAGACACCCAGGTCACCAACCTAAGAGTATTACTTCTTAAGGTAGAGCCCATTTCTAGGCTCCACTAAGGCATTTCCCTCACAATCAACCAAATGGTAAGCATCCTTCTCTAAGACCTCTTTTTCAATGAAAGGCCTGAACCACATGGGTTTGAACTTGCTTTCCCACAGGGGATCTTTTTCTTGGTCATAAAATAGGACAAGATATCCTTTGGAGAAAATCCGAGGGTGAACGGATCGATCATATTGACACTTGAATCGTTGCTTATGAGCCTCGTTAGCCAAGGTTGCATCACGACGTTGCTCATCGAACTACTACAGATATAGAAGGTGTTCCTCAAGCAGTGTAGTGTCGGGCAGTAGTTCCACAACCAACTTTAAATAAGGGATCTGACACTCAATGGGTAAGACTGCTTTCATCCTGTAAATGAGTTTAAAAGGTGAAAAAATGGTGGCAAAATTTACAGAAGTTCAATAGGCCGACAATGTCAAATATAACATCAAATGCCAATTTGACTTGGCTAAATTGATCGTCCATTGAAGAATAGTCTTGAGATACTTATTCACAACTTCAACTTGACCATTCTCTTGTGGGTAATAGGGTGACAAATGTTCCTGTTTAAACCCAAGCTTTGATGTTAACTCGATCATCATTTTATTCTGGAAGTGACTTCCATGGTCAGTGACAATCTCCTTCGGGATACCGAATCTTTCTATTGTCTGGTTGAAAATGAAAAGGGCAGTGGTTTCACCATCATTATTAAATGTTGGCATAGCTTCAACCCACTTAGTGAAGTAGTCTACTGCTACGATGATGTAACGATGCCCCCTGGCTGAAGCAAGGTGACATGTAGTGAAATCAATCCCCCACTTGGTGAAAGGACCGACAACAATGAATGGAAACATAGGAGCAGGGTGTGCCCGCATATTTCGATAGAAGATCTGGCATGGGTGACACTTCTTGACTACCTCAACATAATCCTTGACTAATGAGGTCCAGGAGTATCATGCGCATAGAATCTTTTGGGATGTTTCCAACCCAGAAAAATGACTGCCACATGCTTCGGTGTGATAGTCATTCAAAACGAGATATGCTTCTTCGTGTGCAAGACATCGTCGAAGAATGAAATCTATGCCCCGACGATACAAAGTGTCATCAATAATAAGATAGTTTTGTGCTTGGTGTTGAATTCATCAACGCTCATCATGAGAAGCAGAAGTGGGGCACTTCAAAGTCTGAAGATACACAAGTATATCTCCGTACCAGGGGTCCAAAGATGCAATTAGAAAAAGATCTCCATTGATAGGTGACTCTTCAGGAATAATATCACCAGACTCTATCGGTAGTTCCGATATTAGTTCAAAGAAGACCAATGAATTTTTAGATTTCGCAGAGACAAAATCCAAGTCAAACTCCTGTAGGATAACTATCCATCTACTGATATTTCCGCCAATGACCCGTTGTGTTAACACGTATTGGAAATGGTTGACAATGGTCTTGTGAAGAAATATATAGTGATAGAACCATTGGACAACGTGGAAAACTTCCAAAGCAAGTTTCTCAACATGAGATTAGTTGAGTTCCAGTCCAAATAAGCCTCAACTAAGATAATAGATAATGTTCTCTTCGAGCGTGTCATCCTCTTGGATCGAGACCATGATGATGGTTGAATCTGTAGTAGCCAAATCCAACAAGAAATATCTACTATAATCAAGAGGTCGGAGCAGAGGGCAAGACGTCAGGGCATGTTTCAACGCTTCAAAGGAGAACTAAGTTGCTTCATCCCAATAGAATGGGACCCCTTTTTTCAAAAGATGCATGAACCCTTTAGTGATCTTGGCATAATTAGCGACAAAACGCCAAAGAAAATTTGCTTTCCCCTATAAGCTTTGAAGCTGGGATATTTTGCACGACAGAGGAAATTGAACTATCACCTCAACCTTGAGAGGATCGACCATGATCCATGTTGTCGACACTATGAAACCTAATAAACGAGCCTACGTCACGCAAAAATAGCACTTGTTTGGATTCAAGAGAATATGATAATAGAGACATCGTTCAAAGATCAATCATAAATGGGTGGGATGATCAGATCTCTTACGAGAAAGTGATGCTATATCATCCAAGTATGCCTTGACTATGTGTTTGAGGTCATGAAAAGTGAATGACATGGCCCGTTGAAAGGTAGCTACAAATTTCTTCAGGCCAAATGACATCTTTCGATACACAAAGGTACCCTAAGGACAAATAAAAGTTGTTTTATGTTGGTCCTCGGGTTTGATTTGAATTTGATTATATTCCAAAAAACCATCCATGAAAGAAAAGACCTCACAACCCACACACTCATCGACAATATGATCAATAAATGGGCTTGGAAAATTGTCTTTCGAGCAAGCTTTGTTCAAATCACAGAAATCCATACAAACGTGAAACGTGCACTGATTCTTGTTGATAGGAACCAGGTTTGATACCCATTTCGTCAATTGTATGGGGTAGATGAAATCATCTTTGAGTAGTTTCTCTACTTCTACCTTAATCGTCGCTGTTTTTCGAGGATTAACTAGGTGAAGCTTCTATTGGACCAGTTTAACATCAAGATAAGTCATGATTTCATGTTCGACAATCTGTGGGTCGATGTCTGGAATCTCCTTGTAATACCAGGAAGACACATTGTAGAACTCCTTGAATAACTCGATGTAAATTTGAATCTCTTTTGGGGAGCAATCCACTCTGACAAATACATTCTCTACGATGCTAGGGATTCTGGAGATATCAATAGGAGTCGTTGTAGCAATGCTTTCCATTTTTCCCTCAGGGTATACTCTGTGCGTAGCTAGAGGATTAATAAGACAAGGGTTATCTCCATTCATGGTCAAAACAAACTCTCTTGTCTCTATTCTTAAGCTTGGGAAGAAAATAAGATCTACGATGAAAATCATCCCAAGGTCTGTCAGGACCAGTCATTATCTCTAGAATCGCCTCCTCAAAGGGGAAGACTAAGTCTAAAGGATCTTGAGTGGGGAGGGAATCATGAGACCAAATAGGCTCGAGAATTGGATCTAGCTCCTATGGGGGAGACAGATCTGGGTTGGCCGAGGCTTGTTGGATAATGTTGTACGCAACCTCAACTGCGAATAAGGGCATCACCATGCCAAGTTTACCTATCCCTTCCATTGAAGTCGATGGGGAAGGTAAAGTCCATGGGTCATGAAAGTATCTCATTTTAAAAGACAATACTTGAAAAATTGCAACCCTCGACTGGTTGGGAACAACCGATATAAACCTTACATCATTGGAAGGAAGTGGATAATCAAAAGTTGCCATCAACGATGGAAACACTTTGGCACCTTATTTGACAATTCCAAGATGTGGGTTATCAACCATTAGGACAAGAGAAGGACAATTGGTCGATGGTTACATTCATCCCTCCCAGGGATGATTTTAAGGATGGAAATTTATTTTAAAATGTAGAAACCTTAGCGAATCTTACTAATCCTTCATATGCCAACTATAAATGATTGATGATATTTTTGTAAAAATATTCAAATTTCTAAGGATTTTATATAGTTTTATAAAATTTTGGCGATTTTAAAGGTAAAATAATTTTATCCTATAGAATTTGGGTGAATCATTTTTAAAATAGCGAATCTCATTTTTGTAAAAACCATGGAAAATTAGCCCATGAGCGAAATTTGAACCCTAAAATCATCCCCGATTCCCTCCTGTGGAAAGCATAAGACCCCAAAAACAGTAGCAACCACCACATGCATAGCATAAGTCTAACTTTGTCCTAACAAAATATTGTAGTCGAGAGGTGCATAGATTGCTTCAACCTCGATGCACACAGTTTTACCCCTTAACTGCACAGGAAAAGATGGAATTATACCATGTGGTCTACACGATCGACCATCAAAATCCATAAGCAACGTAGGTGATAGAGACAACTCAGGCTGGCTAATGGTCTTCCAACATGCCAATGAAATCATGCAAGTCGTGGCACCCTCATCAACCACTGTACGAAAAATGTTCTGTGTAAACAATTTTGTGGTGTATGCCACTACTATATGAAATGAAACATGGTGAGGAAGACAAGGCTTCAAGTCAGTTGGATCAAAAATGATCATTCCTGAGATACTAGTTTTTTCCTTTCCCGAGGTGGACAACAAAGCTTTTCTCTATGAGGGGAAACTCTGGAGAACTTCCAGAGTAGAAATTACACAAGGGGTTTGTGCCAGATCCTCCACGACTGAGTAGTTTTGAACGACCCTCACGTTTGGGTTTAGGGAAGCCTTCTTAAATGCACCTTTAGGGATGTGATTCATTGCCTCGCCCACTCTCTTCTCAATTTGAAGAGGAGTCAATGGGTTGGAGGCCTCCTTGCCCTTATCGATAGATTCCGGCATTCTGTAGTCACGAGTCCTGGTTGATAAATTAGCATTGGATTTAATCATGTAAATGTTCACATCCGGGTTGTTAGAAGTAGGTGTGGGGGATCCATGACTACTCCCAGCCATGCTCATGGATGTAGAAGCCTAAGCCAGATTTTTCCCTTGTGGAAAATGGTTTGTCAACACAATAGGTTGTTGTGCTAGTAGATTATGGGATTTTGCAAGCCGAGGGCACATGTGAGTTAATTGGTCATCCGTGCAAAGTTTACACGGATACTTCACCTTCCTCTTATTATTTTTTCCCTTGCCAACATTGTTAGAAGCATTTTTATCCCCTTTACCCTTCTTGTTTCTCTATTTTTTCTTTCCCTCGATCTATTGGTTGGCCTTGGGAGTTGTTGATTGCACACTGTGTACATCCAATGTCTGGGTAGCAGAGGGAGTCGAACTAGGAGCTGGGTTGGACACAATCTATTGTATCGACAATTGTTGTAACTGATTCGACAACAGATCCATGGAATTGCTTTGTGCTGAGCCCATTATGCCATCAGCGTGGGGCCCAAAATGTTTTTTGGCCTTATCGAGAGTGTATCATGGCGCATCAGGGAAGATATTGTAAAGCATGCCAAACTGAGAGTAAATTAGTTCTAGCTGCTGGGCTCTCATAATAGCCTCCTCCTCTTAACACCCTGGACGTTGCTATGTATTTGGACACACAAAGAACCAAAGACTTCAAGAACCACTCAACCAAGAATGCAGGAGGGACCTTGACCTTAATCAAGCTCTTTCTTCACCACCACTCTCGGATATGATTTGAGATATGGTCATCCTTAGTCTGCTCGAAGTTGTACATCAAATCGGTGCCAACATCGTATCTCACTGGCAACTAGAAATGGTTCAGAAAAACCACAGCTAGGTCATTAAAGTAAGAGTACTTCGAGTTGTCGAGCTCGATATACCACTTCGTTGCACCCCCTATAAGAGTGCGTTGAAAAAGGCACAAATTAATAGAGTCGTATTTCAATGAATTCGATAAACAACACAAGTGAAAGGTAGTCACGTGATCACCCATATCTTCGCTAGGCTTGCCCTCAAATTTAGGAATGTCAGAAGGAAACTTAGTCGGCATGGGGGGCCAACACAGATCGTGACAAATCAGGTCGTTTAATAATATTCACAAGTATGGAAAATGTAGGGTTTCCAGAAAGATTATTTTTGGTTGCAGAGTATGTACAGGAAAAGAGGGGCTTGGGTTTTGACTAACACCGGGTTTTTGGGAAAAGTTGGACTGTTGGCCAGGGTTTTGGTAGAAACTGTGGCCTTGACCAGCAAAAGGAAATTGTATCTGTTGTTGCATAATCAGCTAACTTCTGAAATTAGATGACATAGCTTGCACAAGGATTACTCCATGTGAAGACTTCCAAGGTCCTTGGTTGGGGATTACCCTAGCTGATCCTCCTGACATAGGTACTGAACCTTTCTCGGGGTTCCATTGAGTATGAAATGGGTTTCCCCCAACCGACATCCCTTGTGAGGGAAATGATCTCTGCCAAGGATTCCAAAGACCTTGTGTGGAGTATACTCCAGTCATCACTCCCTGTGACAGAATGGTACCTTGCATGGGGTTTTACTTACCAAAACTGGGGTTGCCTCCAGTCGAGAAAGCGGTCGACGAAAAAGAATTGTTCCCAAACACACCAAACAAAGAGAATGACATATATCCCACTGGCGTTGTGTAGGATGAAGGTCCCAAATTGCCTCCACTAAATAAGCTATAATTAGCGTTAGGCTCGATTGTCTATTGAAATGCACCACCAAGCGAAGGGGATGGAGGAGGTATATGACCCCCACTATAAGAATATCATTAAAAGGGGCAGTAGTGCCCCCGGCTGATCCTTGCAAGGGAGCATTAGAGATCCGTTCCCCTAGACCCATGGTATGTAAAGTAGAGTAAGTAAAAACTGAATTCATGTCAAAGACGAGCATCCCATATGAGAAGTGAGCACCCGTCGCGTTCTAAGTGAATGAAACCATGGTCATAACCATTAAAGGAAATGATCTAGTACCCGAATTCATGGGTGTCAGGACAGTTGTGGTCCTGACAGGTGGAGGTGATGGAGGAGGTACAATGTCCCCTCCTGTATTAGCCCTAACAAGAGTACAAGGACTCCCTAATGAAATTGCAACGTTTGCTTCCATCACTGCTCACCGAATGAACTGGCGTTCAGGACAAGTCACCTCATGGGGGATTATCTGAATTAAAAGTGGTGTTGATAGGTCAGTGATCGAAGGATTTGTTGGCCTAAAACCCTCAGTCTCTAGGTCATAAACGATGGATTCCTCCGGGGATGGAAAGTATTCTCTTGGAGCAGGCTCAGGTACAGTTTCCTATGGCCCATTCACTTCGAATGATCCTTCTTGATCAAGTCTTCGCCTCAATGGTGGCGGAGGTGGCTCCGAAGTAACCGACAACAGGCCCTGAAGCCTTCACGACCGACGAAGTTATTGATCTTCCACTTTTTGAAATGATCAACCGACATAGTAAGGTTTGACTAACATGGAACACAGAGAACAGACTAAAAGTTCCTAAAGATAAATCAAGTAATCGACTAACTAGTGGGAGGGACAGTTACACCAATCGACACTAGGGAAACTTATCAGTGCAAGTGAAACTCGAACATGGAAGCACCCTCCAAATATACTCTGTGAAGCGTGATCCGACGTCTGCCCTAGGTACCTCGTTATACCCCCGCAGTCACTTGTGTAAGTCCATAAAATATAGGAAACTAAGTTGTCAGTTCACAGTCAATCACCATGTGGGTACAGTCGACAGTCAGGCAGATTGTAATGAGCATGATAACAAGTTTGAAGCCCTTCAGGGATGCTGAAAGAAATTGGTCTGGAAGACAACTGAGGATCTTGAATGGATTCGAGGTCCATGAAGTTTCATAGGCAAATGAGATCAGTGTTATTCCCAAGAAAGACCCTCAATATACAATCCCCACTACGTTTGGTCCGACTTTGGAGGGGTTATCTCCTCTACCTTTCCTCATGTGACCTCTTGTTTATCCCATGTTAGAGGGGGGTCCCAGATAAATCTTATGACGTTGGACTTAAGGAACTCCCTATCTTAGACTCCAATGTTTTTTTTAAATGGCCTTGAAGAGTTTCCTCTTCACACCTATTTCAAGGCCCTAAAAGCCTAAACTAGTCTGTGAACCCTACAAATAGAAAGTCTAATGTATTTTAATTTCAGCATTAATTTTAAGGCTTGATTTACGCAAAGGATGTGGTCGTGCAACTAATGGTGTTTTCAAGAGACGAAAAATGAAGAAAACTTTAGAGCATTTGAAAGAAAAAAAGATACTTCAAAATTAAAGCAAAGCTTGTAAAATTCTTTGTAAAATTCAACTATTCAAATTAATGTTTCAAGATCTTATAATTGAAAGTTTCCTAAAAAGTGATTTCGTTTGACTAAGCAAAACTACTTGTATTTTAGGAAAGCAAGAAATAACTTTGAAACTAAGACTCTTTTCTTTTGCAAACAAACAACCTAGTCTACATTACCAAACTAAATGCAAGAAAAAAAATTCTTTTTGATTTTTCGAATTGCTTTGACAAGAAAAACTAAAGTAAAAACTCATTTTTTTGTCTTTCAAAGCAAGAAACAGGAAAAAAGAGAAGACAAAAACCAAGATTGACAAAGACCCTAAGCCAACTGCGTAAACACAAGGATTCGAAAAGAAACCAAAGGAGGATCTAAAACTTGAAAGTTCACTCTAAAACTCTAGGAAAACAAAAGAAAACTAAGAAAACAATTCGAAAACGAATCTTTAACCCAAGCTAAGGCCAAAAAACAGAGACTTTGTAAGATCCAAGAAATCCCTGGGAAGACTAGACTTCTACCAGGAAAGAAAGGCTTCTTGTTTTTAGAAACACTTTCTTGACACAGAGACGCCGGTTGTTGCACCCGCAGCCTGCGTATGTACGTGGGTTGTCTACTCTGCAGACTGTGTATGTATGCGGTCTAAGCTAAAGCAGAGCATGCACACCTCTGGTATTTCTCAAAAATAAAAATACTAGGAAAACTGACTGGGCAGGGAAAAAATGTTAAGCACTTTGCAAGTGATCAGAGACCCTTAAAATACTAAGTGAACTTGATAAAAACTCAAAAGGAAATAAAGAAGCCAATAAAAACCCAAAAACCCCCCTCTAAAACCCCAGAGAGAATCCCTAGTGAAGTCACCAATTATGCTAGCGGGGAAAATCCCCCTATTACTATATCAGGGTCAAAGTATAAGTAGAGCTATGATGTCCTTTAAAAGACAATCTAATTCCTAAACTACCCCAAAACACTCTAAACAGATGAACATAAAGAGATAGGAAAGTGGGTCAGAAGTAGTACCTTTAGTCCAATGTTTGATGTAGACCACCTCCAGCTTTGTAGCTCCCAGGTTGAAAGTCTCTTCCCAAAGATGACCTGCAAGAGTGTTACAAATATTCTATCTCTACTCATCAAGATTAGGGTTAGATATAAATCATTATGCATAAATCAAATGAAATACATAAAGATATCATTTGGGATGGGAAAAAAATTATTTTATTCAAATGCAAAGATAAAAAATTACAACCTTTGTAGGTTGACACTCCTACGAACCTGGTCCAGAATCCTCTTAATGTTGGTCCAAGTGCACTATCCCAATGCTTTCTCTCACAATCAACTGATTACTTCAAGGGAAGGGAAGGGACTGCATATTAGAAAAGGCTAGAGAGGGAATGTTGAGGCAAAAACTCAGAAGGGGTTGTAAATACTTGGGCAAGGAGGGAAAAGGGATTTGGGAAGATTTTTGTTGTTATAATGATTGATGTTGAAATGGGACCCCAAGAAATCCTTTCATATGATAAAAGGATAGTTATTTGGTTTGGGGATGGGCTACAACAGGTGAATTGGTTGGGAAACCCTCGATAGCTCGTAAACTCCATTGGATTCTTTGCAACTTTTTATTTTTTGCAACTTTTGGAGGTAAACAAGGGTTGTTTATTATGGAGCAAGTGTATGTACATGGAATGTCTAGCATGAAGCAAGCGTATGTACGCGGGAAATAGTGCAACAGGGCGCGTACATGCTCCAAAAAATGGTTTTTTAAATAGAGTTCCTTAGCAGTGTTTTGGCAAATTATGAAAGTAGAAAGTCCAATGCCATGTATGCATAGGTAGAGCATTTTAGGGCTATAACAGTTAGTATTTTCCAACTTGCTAGATAAACCATGTGATAGGCCCACATAACACGATTATGTTTAACGTGTTACCGACAACCCACCATGTTTCTCCACAATATCCTCTCTTTCTCTCTTCTTCTACCATGGATGTAGTCACTTCCTCTTGATATGCATTGGATGTTAAATGCCCAAAGGATCAACATTGAAAGTGGATATACTCATTCATCTTCATTCACAATTTTCCACATATCCATTCTCATCCATCTTCCCCTCATTTTTTCCTTGGGCCACTTTCTCTTTATTGCAATGTAACAACTGATTATTGAGTCTATTCTTCACTTATCTTAAAATTGTCTGCAATTTCATTCTTCACTCATGATTAGAATTGTAAGCATTGACATTATTGAATTCATCAATCGATTTGGTTGTTGTTTTCACGTGTGAACACACCTTGTATCTTATTGATAATTTTGTGGACAACATGAAGATTACATTGTAGGTGATTCAAATTTGCACCTTAGGGATCAGTCAAGGGTTCTTGTGCATGCCATTAATTAATCTTACAGAGAAACATGTGTTTACATATACATTATTTCATCCTCTTTGCACAAATGGGAATCCATAGGGTTGATAGTGGAAACCACATAGAACTAAATTTCATGCCACGACTTTCCATCATTTTATAGATTAGGGAACGCACCAGGTTCTCTAACAGTTAGTCTTCTCAACTCAATTATTGGTTTGAGAAATTGAAATTTTGGGCACTGACTTCAACTCCAGGTTGGAATTTCCATTCAAACAACATGCATCCTGTAACAAGGAAATTAATGTTGTATACACTAGAATAATACCATCCAATATGAAGTACATTGAGATCAAACAATATATAAAATGGGTCCTCCCAAACATGCTTGGATTTTTGTGCTCCATTACTAATTCCCCAAAGATTTGAAGGGCCTAACTTCTAAATAAAGTTCCTTTCTCCCCAACTTCCAATTTGGATATGGATTATTAACATAAATAAACATAGATCAGAGAGTTTCAACTTGGAAAAGTGGGCCTTTGGAATCTCATTTATAAATGGTAGCTATATAGATCCTTGGCCCAAAGGGTTGATTAAGGTTAAAAAAAAGAAAGGGAAAAAGGGCAAGATTGAGGATTTTTCAAAACCTCAGTTATTTGTACATCATTTTTTTTCCTATTCATACTAGGATCCATATGGTTGGATATTTTTGAATGTGTAAAGAGAATATATTTGTATTGTGTTACATGCACCTAAAGAATGTGATTTCCATTATTTTTTATGAATAAAAATTGTGATATTTTTCCTTGGGAAGAAAAAAAAAAACATTTTGGATCTATTAAGTACTTAAATGGAAAAAAATATTTAAATTTAAATATATGTAAAGGTAAATACATATAATGGTTTTCTTATGGTTTTCATTTCCTACATTTTTATATGGTGCATGGTTTCCATTTATATTCATTAAAAATTTCAAATAAATACATGATAAATGGATCATAATGTTTTGGAATAACGCTTCCATGTGTGGTGTGCATACATGCAATTAGTATTACATGATAGTGGAACACAAAAGTACTATGTATGTATGTATGTTGTAAACAAAGGAACCTAAAATATAAGAAGGCTAAACTTCCTACTATTTTGACTTTTTCTGGTTTTCCATCATTGAAATTAGGCCAGACAATCTTTGCTAGAATTGGATTGATCTTTTGTTGTTTTTAACGAAAAAATGGATTCAACACCCTCGAATATCCCAATTGTAACTAGATTGTGCAATGTTAATATCTGATATCCACAATTCCATCAATCCAAAGTGAGTCTTATCAGATTTCAGGCATACCAATTTCCCTTCTTGTTATTTTGGCCATAAAAGGGATAATTTGTAGAACATTTAGACTACGACCCTAAAATATACCTATCTTGGTAAC
>WSFP011471137.1:0-17698 GCA_009831015.1 Picea engelmannii
AATTTAGAGTAGTTACTTTTCATTTCTAATAAATCTCAGAATATGGGATCCTTCATTTCAATTACAAATTATAAGAAAAAGGTATTTTCTTTAATATGGACCTGTTGAAAACACACGTAGGTATTTTAGTATGATATAAATTGTGGCATAGGAGAAAAGAATATTATTTAAAACAATTATGGATGTACCTTCTGATTATGTAGCAGTGTTTTCGACTAAGTAATTGCAATTCGTAGCTACTCATCCATCTATTAAGAAAATTACTTGACAAGTTTAATATTTTTCATATCTATGTAACTTTTAAGGAATTGTTTTGTTTTCTTAAACATAAAAAGGAAGATACATGTTTTGAAATCCATAATGATGAAATGAAAATGGGTCTCAAATATGTGCAGTCCAGAAAAGAGGGTGGTCTACATGATATAATCCCTTTTCTTTAAGCATTGTAACTATAATAGTATATTGAAAACGAAGTAGAGAATCTAAATAATATATGGGAACCTGCGTTCTTTAAATAATGATTCATATTCTAGCTATAATACAACGACCACATTACAAACTTGTATTTTGAGTTATAGATACTTACATTAATGTTAATATTTTGATTAAACGGCTGAATAAATCCACTTTGGGAAAGCTTCGAGGGTATGATAAGTACTTTATGATAAGTGGGACATTCAACCTACTTTTCATAGTACGTTGACGATTTAAATCCAGTCCCCTTAAAAATTATAACTTAGGATATTACTTTATAAATAACCGTAGACCAAGTACTCAACCCCTTTAACAAATTTTGTACACAAGTGTAAGGAATCGAAGCTTTATCATGTTGTGCCTAGCTGTTGAAGAGTTGGATGCTAGATTTTTTTTTAAATGTAATACTTATATATATATATATATTAAGTATTACATTTTCTGAGTGGGCCTAATGGTTAAGAATATGTGTTTTCTCTTAAGAGGTTACAGGTTCAAATCCAGAGGGGGGTAGGGTATGTATACCTTCGTAGATTTTACCAGTCAAATCGTTGGGCGGAGGGAGGTCCCTTGTCCCACAAACAAGGGGGTCTCATACACCAATTTGGTGTGCTGGCTTGGTCGTGACCTTAAAAATAGATTATTATTATTATTATTATTATATATATATATTGAACAAGAGATAATAATGAGAGCACAATAATATTAAAATAAAGAAAGGAAAGAAGTTTCTTGTAACAAAAAAAAATTAGTACATATTGTAGGGGTATATTACAGAACACTATGAAAAATGAATACTGAAATATTTACTATTAAGGTTAATTTCCTTTAGATTTCTAGAATATTTAATTATTGATAAAAATAGGTGAAAACACACAAAAATTAGAGAAAACTAAAAAACATTCACACCATCCAAAAATAAACACAAGATATGACCTAGGAAACCCAATATGGGAGAAAAACGATCTATAAGGTAAGGTTGCCTTGCTCTCTTTTCTCTGGTAAAGAAATGATGCAAGTACAAATAAAAATGAACTTTTGTGGAGTTTCCTTTGAAATGTGGCCTACATGGATGCTACAAAAACTCTCCTCCTACGTTAAGCTCACAAAATACCACTCATAGATGTTCTTCTCAACTATGGAAGAATATACAATGCAAAAAAATGGAACCTCTTCTCTTCCTAGTGGCCCGGTTTTTAACATAGCTCGATATCCATCTAGGGATAGGCTTTTGACTTCCTCAACCTTCAATTGTGATAAGGTTTTGGAACTTATAGAATTTTCTTAGAAAATACACTACTTTTCTATCCCCACATATCTAAGTAATGGAGGTTGATGTGGCATCCACTCGTACCATGTTGATCAATATGGTAGGTCAACTTGTGGGAGGCATAACTTTCTCATACAACCTCTAATTAACAAACGGTCTGCGTCATTGGAAAGGTATCGACGTGTAGAATTTAGAATCATCATACATAGTAAGGTTTGGAAAAAAAATGGTAATTTTATGCCTCAAAATTAATTTGGAGGATTTCCTCTTTTTTTTGGACCCAAATTTCCAAATTTGGGCTAGCCATCGTCGAAATGGAAGTACAAGATGATTCCTCCAATTTTTCCACCCAAAACGTAGAGAGATGGATGAAAAATAATATAATTATACAATCTATAGCATACCTCTCCATTTAGTGAAGATTTTGGTCTCCAAAATCTTTACTGAATGAGGTGAGGAAATTTTTCCTCTACCTTCTCCCTAGAGTACCACTTTGCTTTTCCTGGAAGTTGTCCTTTCAACCCAATCTTCCGAAGGTCATTTTTCTCTTGTATTTTAGTTGTTGACCACTTCTACAAAATTGTGTATTATTCCAACTCTTCCTAAGAATATGGTTCTAAATTCTTTATGAAAGGTAGGACCTATTCCTCTTCCTGATCTAACATGGAGGGCTCATAGAGTTTGATATTCTCCACATTCACTACTGGTTAAATACGCATGTATGGGGGTAGACTGGGTTTGTAGGAATTATTTCCCACCCTTTATAATACCTCAAAATAACCATACCACAAAGCCTTGATATTTTGACCAGTACCTTATAGTCTCCCCTTATTTAGTTGTTACTATACTCTGTCTCCCACTCTAAATGTTTTCTCTTTTCTGTGTTGGTCATGTCTAGCCTTGTACTTTTCTTGTGACTTCTTCAGTGTCTCTTGTACTTGCAAATGGATTTGCGTGATCTTCTCAAAAAAAAAAAAAAAACTTTTAATGCATCTTCTGTGAGGTCCTCCCTAACTCCTCCTTGTTGTCCATATACAACATCTAAGGGTGAAGGCGGAAAACACCCAAAGCAAGTTTGAAAATGTTACGTATGAGTATAAGTTTGGACTGCTCTATTATAAGAGTGTTGTATATAGATCAAATTTTCATCCCAAGTATTTGGATTCTTATAATTGTAACCCCTCAAAAGTTGCACCAAATTCCTAATAACTACTTTTGTGATGCAGGAGCATCATCATAAACATGCGAGTGGAGGACAATTCAGTGCCCTAGTGCGCATTTTGAAGTGATTTTAAATTTTAAGGATGCAGTATCATATAAATATATCTAAGGGGTTGTAATTAAAGTTCTTAAATGATAAGTGGTTGAACCATCGTGTGAGATCGATGGAGATTTTATTTTCTTTAATGTAGATAATAGTAGTACATATTTGAAGAATTCACTCTTATCTGTCTGTAACCATCCTTTATTGTAATAAAGACTTAGTGGTTGAAAGATTTTACTTTGATAAGATATCACTAATGTAGTCAGAGGGAAAAATCTCTATGAGCCCTTCTTGTATAATATATATGTATTGTATGCCCAAGGGAGGCTGCTGAAAGTTATTGAAGTTGTTATTGTCAAGGCTGCTGAAGATTATTGGAGTTCTATGACCCCATGTAAATACCATTTGAATGAATATAACAGAGAAGCATTGATCCAAAATGTTGGGTATTGTTGTTATTGTGTCTATCTGAATGAATGGTAGGAATTATGTTTAATTGTATTCTATGTTATTAATTGTTCTTATGTTATGAATGCATTACATGCTTTAATGTATGAATATGTGAGGATTAGATAAGTTTCAATTGTTTCTCTTCTACGATCTCGTGTAAGGAGTGCATAGTGTCTCCAAGGCATGCGTTGATAGAGTATAGTTTGACTCAAAAGCTCAGGAGAGATAACGTGAATCTTTATTCCAAGGAGTGCATAGCTTTTGCAAGGCATGCATTGGAAAAGTCTATTTTGAATCAGAAGCTCAGGAGGGATAAAGTGAAGCTTCATTTGCATAGGAGTGCAGAGGACCACACAAGGTGTACATAGGCAGAAACAGACTCAACATCATATTTTTGAGGAGGAACAATTGATTCGTGTAAGAACTGTTGCAAGGAGTGCACAATCGCCCACAAAGAGGTAAGTTGAAAGAAACCTATTGTGAGGTGTGCACATGGTCAAATTTTGGCTAAGTGTCTAAGAAATCGTTTTGAGAGGTGCAAGGAGTGTGCAAGAAAAAATTTCTAAGAAGATTAAATTTTCGAGGACGAACAAGCTGAGAAGAGGTAGCGGAAGAAAATTCTTCAGTAGGGAGGATCCCATTGAAAATTCCCCGACCAACGAGAAATATCCCTTCAGAGGAATCATGATCTTTCTAAACTGTGAGATCTGGGAAAGTTGTACATAAGATAGTCTTAGAGTCCTTCGTCACTCCATGTATTCAGAGGTTTGGAAGTGTTCAAGGAGTGGGATCGTCAAAGTACCAAAGAAGTCTGAATAAATCTGGACAGTTGAATCCGGGAAGGACACATGGTGAAGATATGTGTGTTTTGGAAGAAGAGTTCTTTGGAGGAAATAAAGAGTGGAGGAATAAAAACTCTCGATGCTTAACTACCAGAGTCAACCGTGTTCATCAATCTGAGAAGGAGATGCGTCATCAGATCATGGGATCTGAAAGTGTGTACTCTGGAAAAGAGAGGGGGAAATTGAAGAACAAATTCTCGAAGGTCATAACTCTCGAAGGCTATAGTCAACAAGATCCATTTATAAATGGAGGGAAATGTGGAGAGTGGATATTTACTCCAGAGGATTGACACTCCGGGAGAAAGAGAAGCAGAGGAGCATTGACTGGAAGTCGTCTGAAGTAGAAACAAAGGACGCATTTCAACCGTCGATCGATGTGAACATGTGGCGCTCGATTCGTAACTCTGATTACAAGTCATTTTGGGGGAAAAGGTGGTTGGAACTCTCAGAACTCTCGAAGCCGGAGTCTTGAAGTGAATCACGGTCATTGGTTGTTGAAGAAGTGTGGGTCATAGATTTTTTTTCGGGTCATTTCGGGAGTCTAGAGTTTAGAGTATTAAGAGTCAGCCTCACTTGAAAAAACTGAATCTTGAAGTCATGAAGGGGATGAGGCTGAGTTTATATCCCGTGGACATAAGGAAGAATGGCCCAGTAGAGGATCTAGCGCTTGCCACTAAGAGTTACCAGAAGCATAAGAGAAAGCAGGTGCGGGGTAATCAAGCCTGCATTGGTAACCAAAGAAGGACTATGTGAATCACATTTTGGGTCTAGAAGAGGCCTGAAGAGTTGATTCGACTCAGTGAATTGAAGATCCTTGACCAGGAAGTCCCACAGCCCCAAGGAGAGAGGGGGGGTTTATGCATAAAGTGGTATAAGAGCCTCGAATTATGTTGTGTGTGGAGAAATATCAGCACCATGCCACCTAGAAGACGTGTAGAGCGACCTGTAGAAAATCCAGTTGTGGAAAGGGAGATGAGAGAACTCCACACAAGATTACATTCTATGGAGAAAGAACAAAGAAGAGAACCTGATGTTGGAGACGTCAGTGATGTGGAGAGAGAAGAAGTGGAAAGTGAAGGAGTTGTATGATAATATGTTGCAGAAGAATGCTTGCTAAAAGATTTTGTCAAATTGGGAGCCAAAGAAAAAATATAAGTCCTAATGTACTAAGGAAACTTAGATGTTGAAGAATTATTGGATTGGATAAGAGCCATGGACAAATACTTTGACTATGAAGAAGTTTATGATGAGAAGAAAGTAAAACATGTTGTCACTGGATTGAAGGGATACACAACATTCTGTTCGGATAAACTATGGGCTGACAAAGGATGTAAAGGAAAGCGAAAGATCAAGAATTGGGATAGAATGGTAGCCAAGCAGAAGGCTAAATTCATACCCCAAGACTATCATATAAATATGTTCAATATATTACAGAACCTGAGACATAAAGGATTGACAGCAAAACAATACATAGAGGAATTTTATAAGTTGAACATCAAGGATGGATAGAGATAAAAATATGATGAAAAGTTTTCCAGGTATATTAATGGCCTGATATTTGAAATATAGGATGAAATAAACATGATAAAAGTGAGGACAGTGGAGGATTGTTATCAGATTGCACTGAAGGTAGAGGATAGATTGGCCAAGAAAGAGAGCCAACAAAGCAGAGGGGAAATTTTAAATAGGGGTAAGGGAATTTTCCATGACAAGGCACAGAAGCACAAGGTTGAGACCAGAAAACTGCACATCCATACAAAAAGAGGAGGAAGTTCTCGAGGGAGACAGTATGGTGGAAGGATTTTTTTTTCTCGAGGAAGAGGAAGAGGCAGAGGAGGAGAGGTGAAGTGTTATGCCTGTGGAAAAACAAGACACATGTCTTGGGAATGCCCCAAGACAAAGAAATAAGGAGGAGGTGAAGCTCACATTTCAGAAGAGCAGAGGCGAAATTTTGAGGAAGAAGGTGCAAAACATGGGAGATCTTTGATGATGAAGAAGTTTCTCTTGAAGCCAGAAATAGAAGTGTTTAAACCAGTGTAGAGGAACAGTTTGTCAGAACTTCTTGCAAGACCAAAGACAGGGTATGCAAGGTGATAATTGATAGTGGGAGCACTAATAACTTGGTATCCATAGAAATGGTGGTGAAATTGGAGTCGGAGACAACTACACATCCAAATTTGTATAGAGTCTCATGGTTGCAGGAAGGACACCAGGTAATGGTAACTAAACAATGCCAAGTTGAAATTAAGATAGGAGGATATAGAGATGAGATTTTGTGTGATGTGATTCCCATGGATGTATGTCATGTCTTGTTGGGGAGACCATGGCAGTTTGACAAAAATTTCATTCATCATGGGATAAAAAATAGTTCTACCCTGGAGAAAAATGGTAGAACACACATGCTACTACCAATAGAGGATAAGAAAGTAAAGGAAGAAGCCAACACAAGTATACTTCTCATGAGTGGGAAGGAACTCTTAAGCGAATTCAAGAAGGAACATAAGATGCAATTTGTTGTGGTGAGGAAGCCCAGAGTCATCCTTACAAGTAATTATATGGATTATCTACCTAAATAAATTTAGGATCTGTTAGAAATTTTTTCTGACATAGTAGTGGATGAGTTACCTCACTCATTGCCACCCATCAGGTGTATCAACCATCACATTGATATCATACCAAGAGCAAGTCTATTGAACAAAGAAACGTACAGATTGTCACCTCAAGAGAATGAGGAGGTAAAGAAACAAGTCCAAGATTTGATGGAAAAGGGTTTGGTTAGAGAATGATGGAGTCCATGTGCAGTACCAACTGTGTTGAGTACGGAAAAGGATGGAGGATGGAGAATGTGTACAAACTCAAGAGCCATAAACAAAATCACCATCAAGTACAAATTTCCTTTACCCAGGATGGATGACTTAATGGATTGTTTGAGCAGAGAAAATTATTTTTCAAAAGTAGACCTGAAAAGTGGATATCACCAGATAAGGATGAGAGAAGGTGATAAGTGGAAAACAACCTTAAAAATGAACGAAGGGTTGTATGAGTGGCTTGGTATGCCATTTGGCTTGAAAAATTCCCTAAGTACTTTTATGAGTTTGATGAATGAGGTATTAAAAGATTTTATTAGTGAGTTTGTAATTGTATATCTGGATGATATATTAGTCTTCAGTAAAAATGAAGAAGAAAATTTGAGGCACTTAACATTAGTAATGAGAAGATTGCAGTGAGAGAAGATACTGATAAATATAAAGAAATCCTCTTTTATGAAGACATAACTCATTTACTTGGGTTTTGTAATATTTTTAAATGAATTGAAGATGGACCCAGAGATGGTGAGAGAAATCAGAGAATGGCCATCGCCAAGGACCATATTCGAGGTGAGAAGCTTCCATGGGTTAGCAAGTTTCTATCGGAAGTTCATTAGAAATTTCAATGGTATTTGTACACAAATATTAGATACAGTGAATAAGAGAGATAAATATTTTAAGTGGACAAAATAAGCTAAGAAAAGTTTCAGGATATTAAAGAAGAATATAACCGAACAACCGATTTTGGTCTTTCCATATTTCGGGAAGACATTTCAAGTACGATGTGATGCTAGTGGAGTATCAATTGGAGCAGTCTTGAGCCAAGACAATAGGCCTGTTGCATATTTCAGCGAGAAGTTGAATGACACCAAGAGGAAGTACTCCACATATAATAAAGAATTTTATGCAGTAATTCAAGCCTTAAATAAATTGAGGCACTACCTTGTTCCAAAAGAATTTGTTTTGTACATCGATAATCGAGCTTTACCATTCATAACCAGACAAAAAAAGTTAAATCAAAGACATTCCAAGTCGATAGATTTTATATAAAATTTCACTTTTGTCATTAAACATATTTCTGGTAATGCTAACAAAGTTGTTGATGCATTGAGTAGGAGATGTCTGATTCTACAGGAATTTCGAGTGAAAACCTCAGGGTTTGAACACCTTAAGGAAATGTATTGTGATGATCCATATTTTAAAGAGGTGTATGAAGCATGTGAAAATCATGTGCTTAGAAACATAATTCAGTGGGAAGAGTATCTAATTCAAGATGGATTGTTATTTAAAGGTAGCCAGTTATGCATACCAAAGTAGTCGATGAGAGATAATCTGTTGAAGGAAAAACATAGTGGAGGTCTAGTAGGGAATTTTGGGCATGAAAAGACATTTTCACAGTTGAACAACTCATACTATTGTCCAAGTATGAGGGAAGAAGTGAAGAAATTTGTAAACAAATGTAAGATTTGCCAATATGCAAAAGGAAAGCAATAGAACACTGGGTTATATCAACCATTTCCTATTCCAGATAGGCCTTGGTATGCAATAAGTATGGATTTCATGTTGGGATTGCCAAGAACAAAAAGGGGAAGCGAGTCCATATTTGTTGTAGTTGATAGATTCTAAAAGATGACACACTTTATCCCATGCAAAAAATCTAATGATGCAACACACATTGAAAATTGTTTTTTCAAGGAAGTTGTAGGGCTTTGCGGGTTGACCAAGAGTATTGTCTTAGATAGAAACACTAAATTTGTTGGTCATTTTTGGAGTACATTGTGGAAGAAGATGGGGATGAAAATTTCATTCAGTTCAGCATATCACCCTCAAACAGATGGACATACTGAGGTGGTAAATCGGATTTTAGGAAATTTGCTGAGGGGTCTAGTCATTGAACATCATAACTAGTGGGATCAGATTCTGTCACAAGCATAGTTTGCATACAATGACTCACCAAACAAGAGTATAGGAAAGATTCCATTACAAATAGTCTATGGGATGAATCCAACAGGAGTATCATAGTTGAGAGATTTGGAGCATAATGAATTCATAAGTGTTGGAGCAGAAGACTTCGTTGCAGAAAAAAAGAATCTTCATAATTAGATCGAAGAGCATTTGCAGAACAACAACAGAGAATATAAAATTAGAGTTGATAAACATAGGAGAGAAATTCAATTTGGAGTGGGATATCAAGTTCTGGCACATCTCAGGAAAGAAAGGTTTCGAAGGGGAACATATAGCAAACTGAAAATGAAGAAAATAGGATCGTGCAAGATCCTAAGGAAATTTGATGCAAATTCTTATGAGATAGAGATGCCAGAGGATGTGGTTATATCACCCATATTCAAAATTTTAGACCCATACCCTTACATGGAGGATGACACAAAAGGATCAAAAGATCAAAAAGAGATCCGGTGGGAGAAGCAAATGCCTATAGCAGAAAAGCTGCATATGGAGGAAATAATAGATCAAAGGATTGGTAACAAGACTAGGAGGAAGACTTACTTTGAGTATTTGGTAAAGTGGAAAGGACAACCAATAGAATATGCCAATTGGGTAAATGAAGAGAATATTCTGAAGCATGGAAGGTCAATGCAAGAGCTCATTGACAGGAGTCCATGAATTTTTTTCTAGAGGAGTATGATGCAGGAGCATCGTCATCAACATGCAAGTGGAGGACAACTCAGGGCCCTAGCGCATATTTTGAAGTGATTTTAAATTTTAAGGATGGCATATCATACAAATATCTCGAAGGGATTGTAATTAAAGTTCTTAAATGATAAGTGGTTGAACCATCGCGTTATATCACTGGAGATTGTATTTTCTTTAATGTAAATAATAGTAGTACATATTTGAAGCATTCACTCTTATCTGTCTGTACCCATCCTTTATTGTAATAAAGACTTAGTGGTTGAAATATTTTACTTTGATAAGATATAACTAAGGTAGTCGGAGGGAAAAATCCTTATGAGTCCTTCTTGTATAATATATATGTATTGTATGCCCAAGGGAGGCTATTGAAAGTTATTGAAGTTGTTATTGTCGAGGATGCTGAAGATTACTACAACTCTATGAGCCCAAGTACATACCATTTGAATGAATATAATAGAGAAGCCTTGATCCAAAATGTTGGGTATTTCTGTTACTATATCTATCTGAATGAATGGTAGGATTTTTGTTTAATTGTATTCTATGTTATTACATGTTCTTATGTTATGAATGCATTACATGGTTGAATGTATGGATCCGTGAGGATTAGATAATCTTCAATTGTTTCTCTTCTACGAGCTCATGCAAGGAGTGAATAGTATCCCCAAGGCATGCGTTTACAGAGTCTAGTTTGACTCAAAAGCTCAGGACAGATAACGTGGAGCTTTATTTGCAAGGAGTGCATAGTTTCCGCAAAGTGTGCATTGATAGAGTCTATTTTGACTCAGAAGCTCAGGAGGGATAACATGAAGCTTCATTTTCACAAGAATGAAGAGGACCACACAAAGTGTGCATAGGTAGAAACACACTCAACATCATATTATTCATGAGGAACAATTGAGTCATGTAAGAACTGTTGTAAGGAGTGAATAATCTCCCACAAAGGGGTTAAGTTGAAAGAAACCTATTTTGAGGTGTGCACAGGGTTGACTTTTAGCTAAGTGTCGAAGAAGTCATTTTGAGAGGTGCAAGAAGAAACATTCTAAGAAGATTAAAGTTTTGAGGAGGAACAAGATCAGAAGAGGTAGCGGATGGAAATTCTTTAGTAGAAAGGATCCCACTAAAAATTCCCCAACCAATGAGAAAGATCCATTCAGAGGAATCAGGATCTTTACAGACCATGAGATCTCAGAAATTTTCATGGAGGATATTCTTAGAGTCCTTCAGCACTCCATGTATTTGGAGGTTTGGAAGTGTTCGAGGAGCGGGATCATTGAAGTCCTGAAGAAGGCAGAAGAAATTTGGACTGTTGGATCCAAGAAGGACACGTGGCAGAGATCTGTGTGCTTCGGAGGAAAGCAAGAGAGGAGGAACAAAAATTATCAAAACCGAACTACTAGAGTCAATCATGTCCGTCGATCTGATAAGGACATGCGTCATCATATCATGGGATCCAGAGGTGTGTAATATGGAAAAGAGAGGGGTAAATTGAAGAACAAATTCCCGAAGGTCATAAGTCATGAAGGTCAGAGTCAACATGAGTCATTGATAAACAGAGGGACACATGGAAAGTGGAGATTTACTCCAAAGGATTGACACTCCGAGAGAAAGAGAAGCAGAGGAGCGTTGACTGGAAGTCGTCTGAAGAAGGAACAAAGGACACATTTCAACCATCGATAGAGGTGAGCACATGGTGCTCGATCCATAACTTTGATTACAAGTCAGTTTGGGGAAAAAGGTGGTTGTAACTCTTGGAACTCTTGAATTCAGAGTCTTGAATTAAATCAAAGTCATTGGCTATCGGAGAAGCGTGGGTTGTAGATTTTTTTTCGGGCCATTTCACTAGTTCGGAGTTTAGAGGATGAAGAGTCATATGCACTCGAAATAGGTGAAGAATGAAGCCGCGAAGGGGATGAGGATGAGGTTATAGCTCATGGATATAAGGAAGAAGGGACTAACATAGGAGCTAGAGCTTGCCACTCATATTTACCAGAAGCACAAGAGAAAGCGGGTCCGGGGGAATGAATCCTACGTTGGTAACCAAAGAGGGCCTGTGTGAATCAAATTATGGGTCTAGCAGATGCCCGAAGAGAGGATTCAGCTGAGTGAATTGAAGATCCTTGACCGAGAGGTCACACAACCCCAAGGAGAGAGGGGGGCAGTCTACATCATTTTGTCCTCCCATCTGTCTATCGATGGAATGATATAGACCTCTTCAACTTAGTGTCCATATTCTCCCACAATGTGGTCCAAAATTCACTCAAAAATATGGTATCCCTATATGCAATGATGATCCTTGGTATCCAAAAGTGCACCCATACATGTTCAAAGAGATTATTTGTTGCTTCTTGTTTATTGACGGTATTTTTACAAAGAATGAGAATGCACATTTTGTTGAACCTGTCAACTACCACAAATAAATAATCATGTCCCTTCCTGGTTGTTGGTAAACCTCCCACAAAATCCATGTAAATTCTTTCCCATGGTCAGGTGGGTACAAGTAAGGGATGGTATAGACCTTTCTTCCTATTTTTGGGATTATTGGTACAAAAAAGTATACATCCTCTAATATATTTTTCTACATATTCTTTCATTTTGAGCCAATGCACATACCCCTTTAAGTTGGCGACAATATTCCCAACACCAAAATGTCCTACAACCTTGGAGGTGTGAGCCTCTCTGATAAGATGCAATCGTTCACCTTTAGGAGCACAAATATTTTCAGTTTTGTAGAGTAACCCATTATGGAAATGATATTCATCTTTGCTATCAACTTCTTATCTATGAATTTGTCATTGTAGTTGCTAAAACACCTCCTTGAATTCCTCATCTTCTATGTATGCCTCTTTGTATGGATCATGGGTAAAATTTTGCATGTGCATTAAAGTTCCCAAAGTTGTAATATTAGATGTGGTTGGTCATGAAAGAATGTCTACCAAATTTTTTGTGCTACCTTTCTTATACTTTATTACCAAATGAAATTGTTGTAAGAACCCCATCCTCTTATAATGTATAGTCTTTTTTAGCTTACTCATGGAATGCAAATACTATAGTGGCTTGGTGATCTGTGTGGATGATGGTATCCTTTCCCATCATATAGTGTTTCAAATTTTTGACAGCGTGTACCAAGGAATATATATCCTTGTCATAAGTAGGGTATTTGAGAACTAACCCATGAAATACGTCATAATGATAGAAAATAGGCTTCCTCGACTGCTCCCATGGCATACCCACTTGCATCTATCTCCACTTTGAAAATATTATGCAAGTTTGGTAGTGTGATCACTAGTGCTTGAACGATATTTATTTTTATCTCATTAAAGGCCTTTTCTTTATTCTTCCCCCACATGAAACTCTTACCACTAGTTGTTATGTCATGAAGTGGTGCAGCTACTATTGAAAATGAAGCTATAAACTTCCGCAAGTATTGTGTCGCCCTAAAAATCTCCTAACTTCAATGAAATTTGTAGGAACTAACCATTTCATGATGGCCTCCATATTTGCGGGATATATCTTGAGCTCCCATCCACCGATCACATACCCCAAATACACCAAATATTGTTAAGAAAACTTTCATTTCTTGAGATTGGATAACAATTCGTGTTTTTTCAAAGTCTCTAACACCTGCATAAGATGTGAGATGTGCTCCTCCTAGGTAGGGATATAAAATAGTATATCATCCAAATAAACAATAACAAATGAATCTAGAAAAGGGCGTAAAACATCATTCATTAGTCTCATAAATGTATCCAGTGCATTGCATAAACCAAATGGAATAAAAAAACAATCATACAACCCTTTCCTTTTCTTGAAAGAATTCTTCCATGTATCTTCTTCTTTGACTCATACCTGGTGATATCCCGATTTCAAATCCATTTTAGTGAAATACTTGTCATTCTGCAACTGGTCCAATAGATCATCGATCCTTGGCATGGGGTAGCAATTCTCCAGTGAAATATTGTTCAATGCTCTATAATCAATAAAAATTATCCAAGTCCCATGCTTCTTGGGAACAATTATGATGGGTGACCCACAAGGCGAGGTACTTGGTCGAATTACACCATGGTCCAACAACTGCTACATTTGCTTCTTCAGTTCATTTTCTTCCATAACAGATTGCTATTTTTTTTTATTATATTTAGTACACCCCTCTAGGGGTGTCTTCACTCTCATCAACTCATCATCAAACTGATTTTCTCTTAATAAAAGTAAGACATATTTCTTACTAAGACTAATAAACTTCTTTGCTTGTTTTCCACTTACTAGTGAGATCTTTGACTTTCATTTATGCGCATTGATGATGTAGGACTTCTGATATTTGATAAGTCAGTATTTTTTGGATCTCTGTATGGATATTTCATCCCTCATATACATGTAAAGGATTCTAAACACTACTCCATATACATCAAGGGGCACTACATCGAATTATAGTTGATCAATAAAATCAACACTTATAGAAAATTTAATCTCACACTGTTTCATTACCTTTATCTCTACATCCTTGTTTACCCAACCCAACGTATAGGGGATAGAATGATTGTGAACCTCCAATCCAAGCTTGTTGACTAGATCTATTGCTATGGTATCAGATTGTGAACCAAATTCTAACATAGCATCTATCTTGATCTTCTTGACCTGAATCTTGATGTGGAAGATATTGGTCATGTCCTTCTCTTCCTAGTGATGAAGGCTACTCAGATTCACCTCCTTTTGCATAGATGTGTAGACAAACTTGTAATCAACATCTGAGCTACTTTCAACTTGATTTCTTGAATCTTTGGCTAGAAGGTTCTTTTTCTTTCCATCCTTCTTGATATTCTTTGGGTTCATCTCTAGATGTAGTTTCCAAAAAATTTCCTCGATGTGACCATCAATGTTGCAATGATTGAAATGGTTGTTGGAATATTTACTTTGTTGTGCAATGGATGTTGTCTTTCTATATTTTCCCCCTTTCCGCTTCTTTTTCCCCTCCTTGGAAGCTTCCTGGTGTTCTTTCTACCTCAAACCACCCGGTTACCCCTTATTTTAGCTTATGTTTTCTAGGTATTGTTCTTGTACACAAGCCTCATCCATTGTCCTTGGCTTGAAGAGCATTGTGCCTACTTTCATAGTTGACTATGTAAACCCCCATGATAGTTGAAAAGTACATATGGGTTCTTTGGAAAGATACCCAGCATGATGGGCATATTTATAAACTTATTGGTATAGTCCTATACACTCTTCCCTTGCCTCTTCCTGAAGTAGTGCCACCAAATACATTGGTCCTCTACATACCCGATATGATATAATTGGAATGTGATGAGAGTTTTGAAGTCCTCCCATCTAGTTACTGGAAGAACACCCTCCAACCTTAGTGTTTTTGTGTGTCTTTACCACCAAGTTAAATCATGGCCCTCTAACTTCAATATAGAAAATGGAATATTATGCTCTTCCTCTATATGGTGAACGAGGAAATAAACTTCTAGTTGTTGCAACCAATGATTCAGTTTTAAGTCATTGATCTCACCTTGGTATGGATTTATGTCCACTTTCGATTCCATATTGAATAGAGATTTTGAAGGATTCATGGCACTCGAATTTGGTTGTTCTTTCTCATATTGTTTTTGTGACTCATTTCCCAAGTATTCTTGATATTTTGATTTTCCCTCTTATATGTTCTTTGAGTTAGATCCTCCATCATCTATAAATGATACGAGATTATTTTATAGAGCCACCATGAGAAGGTTCATATTGTTACTAATGTCATCGACTTGCACTTCTAACTGCTCAAATATCTCTCCTACTAGATCTCAAGGATTATTGTGAACATAATCTTCTACCATGGCGAGGGTTTTCTGCAACTTCTTCTTAAGTCGATTCCTAGATCTTGCAACTTACCCAAAAGAAAAACCTACTCCGATACCAATATGATATGTAAGTTGTCATAGATATTTCACTGGAACAATTCGTCACACCAGATCAAATAAAATACTGAAATATTTACTATTAAGGTTAATTTTCTTTAGATCTCCAGAATATTTAGTTAATGATAAAATAGATTAAACACACAAAAATTATATAAGAGTAAAACAAATTCACACCATGCACAAATAAACACAAGATATGACCTGGGAAACACAATATGAGAGAAAACCCAGCTAGAAGGTGAGGCTACTCTTCTCTCTTTTCTTTGGTAAATAAATAATGGAAGTACAAATAACTTGGGGAACTCTTTGTGGAGTTTTCTTTGAACGGTGGCATGTATGGATGCTACAGAATCTGTCCTCCTCTATTATTCTCACAAAATACCACTCTCATATTTTATTATAACCTATAGAACAAGATACAATGCAAAAGAATGGAACCCCTTCTCCTCCTAGTGGCCCAATTTTTAACATAGCTTGATAGCCATCCACAGATAGGATTTTTACTTCCTCAAACTTCAATTGTGATAAGTTTTTGGACCTTCTAGAATGTTCTTAGAAAATACACTACGTGGCCAACCCCACGTGTCTAAGTAATGGAGGATGAAATGGCATCCACTCACACCATGGTGATCAGTATGGTAGGTTAACATGTTGGAGACATAAATTTCCCATATGAACTCTGATTGACGAACAATCTACACCATTGGAAAGGTATCAATGTGTATAATTTAGAATCTTCCTTCGTAGTAAGTTTTGGACAAAAAAAGTTCGATTCATGCCTCAAAATGGCTTCGGAAAATTCATGCCTTTTTTTTTTACCCAAATTTCTAAGTTTGGACCAGCCACCGAAATGGCCCCGCAAGTTGACTCCTCCATTTTTTCCAACCAAAAGTAGTGATATAGATGACAAATAATATAATGATCCAATCTAGATCAAACATAGTGAAAAAAAAACTCAAAACAAATATTATAAGTTGAATTCATGTACTTTGTTTGGTTATGTGTGATTTATCTATTACTATTTGCACATTAAAACAATTACAATATTGAGCTATATAGAATATGAAAAGCATGCTCAACCTAGAGTTGACATGTGTCCCTCCTAAAAGAATAATATAATATTGAGTAAATAAAAAACTATGTTGAAAACAATTACATTAAATATTAAGTGAACTATCTTATTGCTCTTTCTTGGAGAAAGTTTTCAGGGAACTATCTTAGTTGTGTTCTCTCATTTAGAACAATTAGTTGCATTGATTTAATGCAAAAAAAAAAATACATCGATTTAAGTGATGATAGAATAATAAATTATTTAGCATAATCAAATAGTTACATTCATTTTAACAATGATATAACATAAAACAATATGGTGCATTGATTTCACTCATAATGATATAACATAAGACAAAGAAAATAATACTAAGAAATGATAGGAAGGAAATTAATCCTCTATATTGATTTCAACTTTGAGATACAACAAATCATCAAGTGAAATGAATTTAGATAGCTTAGTGAAAACAAATTTCAAAACAAATATTATAAGTTGAAGACATGTACTTTGTTTTGGTTATGTGTGATATATAAAATGTGAAAAAATGTTCTCAGTGTGGAGTTGACAAGTGTACCTCCTTAAAAAATAATATAATATTGAGCAAATAAAAACTTATGGGCTGAAAACAATAACATTAAATATTAAGCGAATTACCATAGATATGCTCAGTGGGATATTCTTGGAGAAAGTTTTAAGGGAACTATCTTAACCATTCTCTCTGATTTGGAGAAATTAGTTGTAATGATTTAATGTAAAAAAATATGCATCGATTTAAGTGATGATACAATAAAAACTAATTTCGAATCAAGTAGTTGTATTAATTTTAACAATAATATAACATAAAAGAATAGGGTGCATTTATTTAAGTGATAATGATATAACAAAAAACAATAGGGTGCATTGATTTTAGTGATAATACTAAGAAAAATGATTCATAATTGAAGAAATGATACGAAAGAAATTAATCGTCTATATTGATTTCATC
>WSFP011471138.1:0-17698 GCA_009831015.1 Picea engelmannii
TAGGAGAAAGTGAACAAACAGCTCTAGGCATCAGGCTTGCAGCTGTTTGTAGGGGAAAAACTCTGAAAGCAGGATCCTCCTGGTTCAGGGCTTCAAGAAACTGAAAAGGGACTTGACTGGATCCTCCAATTCCAAGTCATTCAACGTTAAGGAAATCACGAGGACCGATTAGAGGCTTCGTAACTATTACAATGATCCATTACAACATCATCCTATAATAGCTACAGCTGGACTGGATCCTCCAATTCCAAGCTGCTCTAACACAGTGTAAACAAAGACATGAAAGAAACTGGCATTCATAAGGCAAGGAGTCTCCAAAGTTCATACATAACCAGAACAACAATGCTTCATTAAAACTTTACAGCCGGGAGCTCTGCTCAACCATCGATACCTACAAAATACAAAAGACTGAGTTTATATACTCAGGAAAATTCACCTCACAGAGGCATGTGCGGTCATCTAAAGCATGGTGTCCCTTCAGCCAAATTTGGATGGATATTTCTCTGTCGGATGCCACCTTAACTGCACATGGCTCCTGCAGGGGAAGTAGCTGAGCCATTAAATGTCGATCTGACATGTGCAGAATTTTTCGGCTGGCTGAGGACTCGGCATGACCTTTTTTCTTTGGAGACATGGGTACACAGAACCCCCCTCGGGAAGACTGTCGGCCAGGCTGTCCATATCTTGCACTTAATTCACGAAGGGAGGTTTCACCCACCTCTTCCTTACCTTCATTTACTTTTAGGCAGAAACCAGTCTTGAGATCGGATCCATGGTGCCCGGAGAACGCGATGAACCTTTCGGCGACTAGGCCCGATGCCTTTGGCCCCCTTTGCGCATATTTTTTCATTTCCTAGGTGACCACGGGATATGACCTTGTGGCTACTGTTAAAGGTGCATTCGGCCTTTGCGAATGGAAAGGAACTATTCCTGAAATTTGAAATCGTGATGAGCGAAACGCCGAGACGACTCAATCTGGTGCCACTTGTCCCTCTAAGATATAACGGTCTTGAACTCACCCGACGCTGCTATGGGCCTAGGCCCGGGACTCTCTCGGCATCTCGTGCATCGGAACATAACGGAGCTACCTTTTGTGCCTTGGAGTCGCGATGGGAGAAACGCCAAGATGGCCCAATTTGTTGCCAGGTGTTCCCTTTAGATGGATGGCTGAAAATGCTTCGTGATGTTGCGGGCCCCGGTTTCGGCATTTTCGGCACTGTCGGGGTTTGGGGTTTCGTGATGCTCGAAGACATAAAACCTTCACCCCTTGAACTCCCGAATGTCGATATGCCGGTGTGACTGGATCCTGCGCCACGCGTCACTGGATCGAACGACCCAGATTCAGCCTTGAAATATAGGAGCTTTCCTTGATGCTATATGTCGGGTAACTTGATAGCCCGGAGACCCCAATGACCGTTGATCTACTTCATGGATGGATCTCGGCTGTCGAAAACAAAACCTTGCCTGCTCGTTTGACTCGTAACCGGAAACGAGATCCTTCCACTGCTGTGCTTGGGTGTTTCCCGGTCATTCTGTAGACCTGGGTACTTTTGTGCCTAAGACAAAAATAATCACTAACACCACTAGTGGCTATTATGGATGATTTACCTATGCAAATTCGTATGCATGGTTGATGCATTGTAAGGATACTTCTATAGGATTAGAGACCCAGAATGTTGTTGTATACTTTCTCGAGATGAGAAAGGATTTGGGTGTGGGTGAGATCTTGGGAGGCCTCTTAGGCCCTTGTAATTGTCATCATACATTATACATTAGCATAAGAATGTATGAATACATGTAATAAAGTGAGTAAATCCAAGTAAATGATATATGAATATATGTAAGAAAGGATAAATGCACCTAATGAATGATTAGTTGGAGAAGGTACAACCATGCCAACCATCTCTCTATTGTATAAATACTCATGAAGATGGAATAAGAACCTGATTGGTTAACCTTCCCTAAATTATCTCTCGCTCTTCTTGAGTATGTGTTTGTGTTCTTGATGTGTTTTCCCTAATGTCGTATCTTCTTGAATTCCATGTAATCTAGAATATTACAAAACATGTCAATTAACTTTACTCTTCAAGGGACAATTTTGTCTTTTAAGGTCCCGCATGCTTCACTATGATCATCGATGATTATGATTTTCATTATCTTGATTTTTTTTAATAGTATTAGAGGTTGCATAATCAGTTTTTGTAAGGTACCAGATCTATTATAATATCTGAAAACAAAAAATATTGCATAAAATAACAATGGGACAACACAATAGATGAAACCAAAGAACCAAAATAATACCTTTATTGATAGGAAACAATGTTCACATGCCTCTTCGAGGGGGAAAACTCCAGAAGAGAAGCGCTCTATTACAATAATTCTCAATAAACAAATTCTCATTCCATCAACTCCTATTTATAATAAATCTATCTACCACAAGAACAATCTAGAGGAAGATCTTCTAGAAGAGAAAGCTTCTATTAGGTCTTCTTACATTTGACTTATTCTTCCTTATTACTAGGACTTATTAATATTGGCCTTTATTACATGGAAAATATTTTATTCTACCTACATGAGGGGTTAGGGAGGTTAGGTCCCTAACATGCCCTCCCCCTTGAAAATAGTATTATCCTCAAGGATTGAGATGAGTAAATTATTGTAGAATGGTAGTTGGATCCTAGGTGGCATATGTTGGAGTGGTATATTTTCATTGTACTAACACTTCCTTGATGGTGCGATGATGGAGACAATGCTCACACTGGTCCAATATTGCTGCAACCAGATGGAGCCTTATTCATCCAAATCAAGGAGGTTGTTTTGAGTTTGTAACTTAGTTCCAATCAACTTCTTTAAGCATGAGACATGAAAAAAAGGATGGATCTTAGAATGACTTGGAAATTCTAAATGGTAGGCGACCAGTCCCACACACTTGAGAAATGTATAAGGACCATAAAATTTAGACGAAAGTTTCTGACAATGTTCATCCTTGAGTGAAGTCTTCTTATAAGGTTTCATTCAAAGAAACACTTGGTACCCTTCGGCAAATTGAAGTTTTGAATGACCTTGATCCGCTTTTTGCTTCATGCAATTATGAGCCATTGCAAAATTATCTTTGAGGGAACAAAGAATAGCCTCTCGAACTGTAAGAGTTTGGTCAACTTCTTAAACCTTCGAGACACTAGGAATGTATGAGATAACTAAAGGTGGATTTTGTCCACATACTGCTTCAAAAGGATTCATGTGATTAGTTGTATGGTAAGAGGTGTTGTACCACCATTCAGCTAGTGGTAACCATTGATCCCACTGATTTTTCCTCTCAGATGCAAAACACCTCAAATACCTTTCCAAACACTTTGTTGTGTTGGTTTTGTCACATGGGTGAGAAAAAAAACAACACTTACTTTCCTAGTTAAGTCATCTAAACAAGACAGAGGTTTGTGAGTTGATTAGATAACCAAATAAACATGAAACAAGGAAATATAAATAAAAATAAAAATAAATAAATGTTAGAGAAGCTTGCAAGAACTAGAACCATGAAAAACAAAAAATGACAATCATATAGCTACCAATGGATCAATGTTTTGATAGGATATCACCGTAGAGAAAGGAAGGGACTTATCAATCCCCTCTTGCTCCTTAGGAGGTCTATTGAGTTCCATAATAGAGATATTTTCTCTTCATGCAATGGAAAGTGACAATGGTGAAGAAATACAATGCCAATCCTCTCATGAGGTGAGTGGAATGGCCCTTGCTATAGTGCTTGAATGATTCAAAGAGAAAAGAGGGTTCTCCAAGAAGAATTCTTGCAGCATAACAATACCTTGAAGTTCTTATTTTTCTAGCACTAAAACTGGTTCATAGTGTGAACAAGGGACCTTTTAGGGAACTTCCTAGCCCTTGACCAACCTCCGAGCTAGATTTCGCTCAGATCTGAGTGTCAAATTGTGTTGGGGGTCGGAATGGAAGTGGTTGAGAGGCCGGAAAATATTCATAAATATGTCGTTCATGAGAAGTGTGCGGATTTTCTCGTAGATAGTCTTGCATTCTGTGCACAGTGTGCGATTAGGGTTGTGTTGGCCCACACATTATGTGCATAGTGTGTGCTCTTCCTTTGGTGAATTTGTGCACTTTGATTTTTGAACCAAGTATATAGTTTTATGCCTTTTTGATGGATTTTGATGTTGTAGGTGTACTAATTGTTGCAGATGATTTTTCAGTGATAACAGATGCCCCCTGATGTGTGAGGTTAGGAGCATACATATAGCCAAAATACATCAATGTTTATTTTGCTAAGAGTGCCATTGTAAGGAAGAGTGAAGAGAGGAACTACAAGAGTGATCTGTCGAAGGGAGAGAGAAAATTGTGGGAACCAAACCTTTCTCTAGGAAGAAAAAATAAAAATATGTATACAAACGAGGCAGGCATGCCCCATGCTCGTGTCATAAAACCAAAATGTGGGACTGTAACTGAAGATGTATGATGATGTAGATAACTGTAATGCCCTCGGGGGCGGTTGATAATGCCATATGACGGTCCTGAATGGTGAACTGGCTCTGAATCGAGTAATGGATGATAGTAAGAAGAGTCAATAACTCGTAGGAATTGATGTCCTATCAAATTTAGAGGTCTTCGGCTGGTATGGAAAGATGCAACGGTCGCATTATAAGACCCTCCTTAACATGAGAGTTTGCTGAAGTCGAATGTTATGGGGGTCAACGGAATTAAAAATCAATGATGACTCTTTCTGTGTCATTCGAGACTCCTCATTGAAAAGGTAATGAGAGTCAATATACTTCCACCCTTCTAGAAACTGTGTTGAGGTTGACAGGAAGGGAGACGCGACGTCAAGAAGCAAAGGGATTCTTGAAATCCATCGAGTAATAGATGATGTCATGTACTGGTGGGTAACATGGAAGAAGTCAAGACGTTATGGGACTCAAGACTACCCTTGGTTGGGGTGTTGAGGGATGATTGGCAGTAACCATAAAACTAGATCTAGTGTCAAGGGGATGACTAGATGTGGGGTTAAACTATGATGGGGGATAACAAAGTGGGAAAACTCAGAGATTGTGGGTACATGGATTTGGGATAGTCGGGTTTTTTTAATGATGTCAATATGGAAAAAGGGTGGATGCCACAACCAAGGGCGACATGGGTTTCTTTTCCAGGTAAAAGAAGGACATCGGGGATGACAACTAAAAAAATCTATGTATATGCTGGAAACAAGGGCTTTATACAATTACCAAATAAATAAAGAATAATTTGGGTTGAGTATACAGATACAAAAATGGGTTCCCCAGTGAAATATGGCTTGGCTTGTTTAGAGCACAAGTTTGTGAAAGAGAACTGGTGGTGGGTGGGTTTCTGTATTAGATAGATGGATGGAGGACAATCTACAGATGGGAAAACTGATGGTAGATGAGATGGAGGGATAATGGAACTATGAGGTGTAGTAAATAGAACCAAGTGTAGGATGATATGACTCAAGGATCCCATTGGGAAGGTTATAAATATGATAAGAAGAAGTATGGGGTTCATTCTCGGAAATTCAAAATACTAGCAGGACTTTCAATCCTAGGGGATGAAATCAACATGAGTGTCAAGTGCCCAAGGGGAACTATGAATGGGAAAACTCATATGGGGGAGAGTTCTATCGGTTGGCAGTACCAAAATGTGGTAGAGGTAAAGATATTGCAGAGACGAATGTAGGGACCCTAAAGGAAAATGTCAGAGGGTGTGACTGGGATATGCAATTTTTTACAGAGGGAATAATTACATGCCAGTGTCGATCATATACATGAAGGGGTTGTAATCTTGTTGACCAAGTAACTGCACATAAAAAACCAAATACCCGGCATGAACTATTTGATAAAACTTGATAAGTGGGGGAACTGTCAACGGGTAAGTGTTATTGTCCTCAAGGAGTGAGGGCGTAGAAGGGATATCATGTACAGGGTGTGATGGCACGCTTGACATAAACCAAATGTTATGATATTGTGGATGGTATCTCATTCACTTGGGGATTGACAACAAAATATAATGAATGTCAATAATGTGAGCATTAGTAGGGAGTTCCTGAGAGGGCTCAGGCTGAGATGTGTGGTGTACTGTGGCTAATGTTTGGTGGAATAGAGGTAGAGTTGGGAAATGAAGAGTGTAATGGCCATATTCTGAGCATATGGCACACACAAAATTGGTTTGTAACCCTTTCTTGCATGTGGTTGAGGACTCCATAGTAGCGGTGGATGTACTTGGTGGAGTGGAAAGCGATGGGGTTGCTTTAGGGAGCTAGATAATATTGCGTAACTCTAAAAGAGTAGGACGTCTATTAGTGGGGTGTCCTTTGTTTCACATAGTTTGCAAGGAGGTTGGGCTCAAGGAGGGAGTGGATCTATGGGATCATTCTTCCTTCATCTACCCCCAGTGGTGGTGGTGTTTCCACTAGTTAGGGGTTGGGGTGGTGTGGTAGAAGCCGGTACTAGTATTTGCATCGGTAATCCCTCTGTCTGAGGAGGGAGATATGGTGTAGGACCTAGTTTTTTATATTGCCCCATTTGCGGTGAGGCATATTTTATCTCTTTTTGGGTATTCATCACACCTTGGTGTGGAATGGGGTTTTGTAAAATGACCGAAGGTGGTGGTTGAAAATAATGTTGTGGGATTGGCTAAGGGGCAGGTGGTGTCAAGGGGCATTGTGTGTTCATGGATTCTTTCATCCGTTTGTAATCAGAAAGTTGGGGGAAATTGTGAGTATAATGTCCATACTCCCCACATAGAGCACAAGGGAAGTTAGTTCTAAGTTTAGTGTTATTCCCTTATCGTGGTTGATTTGTATTGTTTCCCCCTTGGGGGTTTTGGTTTCCCCCAACAGGACGGTTTGGTTGGGGGTTATTTCCTCCTGGCCCCAGGTTGTTATTGTTTCGATTTTTTCATTTATTCTTCGAACTATTCGAATGATGGGTTTGATTTGTCGTATTCAACTGTTCAAAATCATGAACCTGTTGAATGGGAGAGACCTGAAAAAATTTAATGCTGGCATGCAGTTTTCCTGGTGGAGGAGCAACTGGTTGGGGAGGACCAAGAAATGTAAAATATGGATTATTTTTTGGAGATGATCCATATGGCGTATAGGAATTTGAAGTACTTCCACTATTGTTGGGGTTATATACAAGGGTTGGGGGTGGAGCCATGCTTGATTGAGGGGCCGGATGCATCTAGGGTACCGGTGGGGGTCCTCCCAACAACTGAGGGGGAACAACAAGATATGACTATTGGGGAGTGTGGGGAGGGTAATAAGACGCCCCCCATATGGTTAAGGATGCATATTTGCACCATAAGTAGGTTATGGGTGGCTGTAAGGGTTGATATGTGTCATAGAACCAATCAAACCATCTGTAGCGTGAGAAACCCCAGGTTTGTCCTAGCCAAATGGCAATGGTCTAGGTGCATCAGTAAATACTGTGTATAAGTAACCTGATTGGGCATATACGAGGTCGAATTGTTGGGCCTTGTTGATGGCTTCCTCTTCTGATTGAGGAAAAGTGGATGTTACATCCTTGGCAATCACATGGACACGTGATTTAAGAAACCAACCGAGACATTGTTCTTTGGTGGTTTCTACCTTACAAAAACTACGTCGTCGACTCCATTCATGGATATGGTTGGTTATATTGATAGAAGTGGTTTGTTTGAACTTGAAGAGAATTTTTAATCCAGTGTCATGACGAACTGGTAATTGGAAAAATGACAAAAAGGACTTGGCCAATGATTCAAAGGTTACATGGGACCCTGATTTTTTGTCCACATACCATTTGGTTGATGAACTAGTGAGGGTTCTTTGAAATAACCTCAACCAGATGGAATCATCCATGATGTTGTTTGAAGAGAACCATAAGTGGAAGGTCATAACATGGTTGGCGGGGTCTTTCCTTGGTTTACCTTCAAACTTTGGAATGTCTGAAGGCAATTTGGTAGGCATATTGGGCCAAGTGGCATCATGTAAAATGGGGTCATTCGTGAGTTTGGTTAAATCAGGAATGTTAAGTGATGTCAAGTATGACAAAGGGGGATTTGGTGGAGGATTAGTTCCAACCATTGTGTGTGTAGGTAATGAACTTGTCCCTTGAGAGGGATTTGGTGGGTTTGTACTTCTTCCTTGAGAAGAAGTTTGTCCCCCGCTTCCTTGTGAGGAGAGCCAATAGATGGATTGCCTTGGGTATTTGACCCAAGCAAAGTGGAACCAAGTAAATCTGATCCCAAGATAGTAGCACTCACTGGGGTGTGATATGGTGGAGTCAGTGAGTTGGCGAGACTAGGGACCCCTCCTAGAATAGGAGGGAGATTCTGCAAGCATATAGAATGACAAGTATTATGTGGTTCCCCTATTGTTTCGACTAGCAAAGTGAATGTGTGAAAATGGTGACAAGAGAGAAATAAATGAACAAGATATTTTTATATTTTTTACCTTCACAAAATAGTATAACTCACAATTGCATGTAATCAAATGAACATCATACATAAATCAACTGTAAAATAAACAAGCATGTGGATAGGTGGATTTTTTCCTCATGGGGGAAAAACAAAAATGAATGCTTGTTTCCTAAAAATACTTATCGTCCTTCCTCTGAATTTAGCACCGGGCCTTCCAAGAACACTCAACATTGGGGTTTGAATCCACCAGAAGAGGAACTAGTGAAGGTTGAAGTAATCAGTTATAATGAGGGGTAGAGGTTGCATATCCCGAAAGAGCTGGCGATATTTCCCAATAGCCACACAAAATATGATCGAGGTGTGATTTCAGCCCATAACCACCACCTAGGTAGATATCCTATGTTTGGCTACTAAGTACCTTGGTCAAAGTGCAAAATTTATATTTTTGGCCTAAAAAATGGGTCACGCGCTGGATACCCTCACAAGAGTTGGGTGACTTAAGGAGGGATACATAGAACAACCAGACCTTGGCCTTCGACCCTTCACGATTATCTTCCTGCCTTATGGTATATGAACACTCGACTTGCAGAATTTGAAAGATCCTTATTCTCAAATTCTATTGTTTCAAAATGTGAGAACCTGATAACGCGAGGTTATTTGGATTCCTACCCACGAGATCCTACCTAGACTAAAAAATTATTTAGGCACCTCCCGTGGAGGAAATTTTACTGCCTTCTTAGAAAATGTTTATATGGAGTGGGCTGAGAGATTGGGGTCATGGACCAACCTTGTTTGAATTAAATTGGTGTGGATAATTTCTAAAGAAGTAGTTGGATCTTTCAAAGTTCCTTTGAAGTACTTTGTGAGTACTAAAAATGAAATCCTACTTCGACCTCCACTATTTTAATAGAAATTGTGTGTGTGATGAGTGGCTTTGTGTGCAGGAAAGTGAAAAGTGTGCAAAATATTTTTAATAAGTTAAGTGTAAGATTGTAGCATGTGGACTTCATGTGGTCCTTACAAATCTTCTTACCTATCTTACTATGTTTCTTTGGTACAACCTTGTGGAATATTTAAATCCCTAAAAGAAGTAGCAATGTGGACATATGGGTCCTTACTTGATCCTTTAAACTCCCTAGAATGTTGTCTAAACAATTAAATATTTTGAAACTATCCTAGGATTGTAGACATGTGGGCATGCATGGGCCCATTACTTGATGTTTTAAACTTTCCTAGAGTGTTGTCTAGACTAAGAAATTTTTTTGAAACTATCCTAAGATCGCAAACATGTGGGCATGTATGGGCCCTTACAAAGATTTTAAGATAATTTTCAAAACTAAGAGGTACCCTAGGGGGGTGTTGGCCTCTCCTAATGATTTTTTAAGGGATATGAAATTTCCTTTCAATCGCCTTTTATGATTCCCGACATCACACTTGGGTGCAGGGAAAGAGCATACTTGAGGGTTAAAATTGATTTCTAGTCCCAAATTAGTTTATTTATATTTGAAAAAGCAATAACTTTAACTCAAAGTTTTAAACACCAAATGAGACATCCATGTGGAAACAAAGAAAAGAGAAGAATAGTGATTCTTTGTACCCCTATGTGCTTATTTTAGTTAACATTCCTTGTGAGAAAGGACTCTAAGTGAAGTGTGATTACTTTACAAAGTGAAAGAAATTAAAATATGAAAGAAAGGGGCCCTCAAACCACTCATAAAACCCTTACAATTTGCCAAAAACTGAACTTGTGCAGGGGCTGTAGTTCTGACAGTTACGCTAAGGGTGCAGAATGTGCACAATGAGTGGGTATATGAAATTTTTTATGCGCATAGAGTAGAGAATGCACGTCTATGTGCCTCGAAATTAGTTCACTTCCTGTCACGTGTCAGGAAATAAATTTCCAAATGAAATTATCTTTCCTTGGCTCTGAATTTTGACTTTGGAAGACTAGATTAGGCCAGTTTTGGTACCCTCATATCCAAACAATTAGAAAGAAGTTCTCTCAAGACTTAAATAGGGAGGAATTTGATTCACAATCCCTAGTATGGTCGCCAATCTATTGTGTTGGTTTTTTCACATGGGTGAGCAAAAACACAACACTTACTTGCCTAGTTAAGTCAGCTAAACAAGACAGAGGTTTGTGAGTTTATTAAATAACCAAATACACATAAAACAAGGAAATAGAAATAAAAACAAAAAGAAATAAATTTTAGAGAAGCTTGCAAGAACTAGAACCATGAAAAACAAAAAATGACAATCATATAGCTACCAATGGATCAATGTATTGATAGGCTAGAACTGTAGAGAAAGGCAGGGACTTATGAATCCCCTCTTCCTCCTTGGGAGGGATCTTGAGCTCCCTAATAGAGAGCTCTTCTCTTCATGCAATGGAAAGTAACAATGGTGAAGAACTACAATTCCAATCCTCTCAAGAGGTCAGTGGAATGGCCCTTGCTATAGTGATTGAATGATTCAAAGAGAAAAGAGGATTCTCCAAGAAGAATTCTTCCATCATAAAAATACCTTGAAGTTCTTATTTTTCTAGCACACCCATGGCACATAGTTATAGTGTCCATTCATGGAAAGATACAACCGGTTCATAGTGTGAACAAGGGGCATTTTAGGGCACTTCCTAGCCCTTGACCAACCTCCAAGCTAGATTTCTCTCAGATTTGAGTGTCAAATCATGTTGGGGGTCTGACTGGAAGTGGTTGAGAGGCCGAAAAGATTCATAAATGCATCGTTCATGAGAAGTGTGTGGATTTTCTCATAGATAGTCACGTATCTTTCACATTCTACGCACAATACACGATTAGGTCTATGTTGGCCCACGCATTTTGTGCACAGTGCACGTGCTTCCTTTGGTGAATTTGCGCACTTTGATTTTTGAACCAAGTATATAGTTTTGTGCCTTTTTGATGGATTTTGATGTTGTAGGTGTACTAATTGTTGCAGACTATTTTTTAGTGATAACACACTTGTTGACAACTTCAGTTTGGCGATCATTCTGAGGATGATAGGTGGTGTTGATATGCAATTGGGTTCCCTGTAGACTAAACAATTATTTCCAAAAAATGATGGTGAAAGTGGGATCTCTATCATAAACAATAGAATGAGGAATGTAGTGAAGCTTGAATATATGTTCCATGAAAAGTTGAGCCAAATTGGAGGCGGTAAATGGTTATTGAAGAGAACAAAAATGAGAATACTTGGAAATATGACCAACTACCACCATGATGACTAGATTATTTCCCTATTTAGGTAAGCCAATAATGAAATGCATAGAGATATCCCTCCAAATAGTGGGTGGAATTGGAAGTGGTTGCAGTGTTCCAGGGGATTTGACTGTGTCTCCCTTGTTGCATTGACATACATCGCATTCGTCCACAAAAATGTGAACGTCGTATTTCATACCATCCCAAAACAAGGAATGTTTGACCCTGTCATAGGTTTTGGTAAGCCGTGAGTGCCCAAGTGTGGGTATACCATGAAGCTTAGAAAGAACCATGGATTTAAGTTGTGATAGTTTACTTAAATACAAAAGGCATTTGTAGTGAAGCTCATCATTGTGCCAAGAGTACCCTGGGGAAACTGAAGAATTCTCTTGAAAATGTTAGATCAAATGTGAAATTTTCAGATCTTCCAGCCATTCTTGGCGAACAACTTGGATCTAATTTGGTACAATGAAGGAGATGGGAAAAAGGGACCCTTCATCTTCATATTTTCTTGAAAGAGCGTCAACAACCAAATTGTATTTTCCTTTCTTGTAAATTATCTCATAATCATAGCCAAATAGCTTGGTCACCCATTTTTGTTTCTCCGGGGATGAAAGACGTTGCGCCAAAAAATACTTGAGGCTCTGATGATATGTCTTAATTTGGAAGTGTTTCCCCAATAAATACAGGCGCCAGAGATCCACTGCATGAAAAATAACCAACATTTCCTTTTCATAGATTGATTTGCACATTTTTCTCTCTGAAAATTGTTTGTTGGTAAAGACCAAAGGTTGACCATATTGCATAAGGACTGCTCCAATTCCTCTGCCGGAAGCATCACATTCCAGGACAAAGGTCCTTGTGAAGTCAGGAAGGGTTAGGACAGGAGTGGTGCACATAGCCTCCTTCAAGGCTTGAAAGGAATGATTGGTTGATGGAGTATGAGTGAAAGAATTATTTTTAAGGAGAGTAGTGAGAGGCGCCACAATATTTCCATAATTATTAACAAACTTGCGATAATATCCTGTTAAACCCAAAAAACCACACAAGATTTTGAGAGTCTTAGGGTGAGGCCAATCCTGCATAGCTTCAATCTTCTTAGGATCCACCTGGACATCCTCCTTGTCAACAATATGATCCAAGTACTCAAATTTCAAGGATACAAAAGCACATTTATATTGTTTGAGGAAACTTTTGTGTTGAGAGAGTAAATGAAGAACGCAATCCACATGAGAAAGATGTGTTTTTGAGGTTTTACTATAGATGAGAATATCATTAAAGAAAACTAAGACAAAATGACAGAGAAAAGGACAGAAGACATGATTCATGAGGCTTTGGAAACTAAATAGTTCATTACACAAGCCAAAGGGTATGACCAAGAACTCATAGTGACCCTCATGAGTTTGAAATGAAATCTTAGGAATGTATGCCTCTTTCATACGTATCTAGTGGTAGCCAGAGTGAAGATCAAGTTTAGTAAATAAATAGGCACCATTTAATTCATCCAAGAGATCATCAATGATAAGAATGGGAAATTCTTCTTTGATGGTGAGTTTGTTGAGGGTGCGAAAGTTAGGAAACATGCACTAAGATCCTTCTTTCTTAAGTACCATGACCATAGGAGAATAATAGGGGATAGTACTAGGATGGATAATGTCTACGGTGGGAAATTCTTGAACAATTTTCTCAATTTCATTTTTCTGGGAAAAGGGATGATGATGGGGATGAACAATGGGAGGAAGGTTGCCAAGGAGGAGGGGAATGGAATGATCATGAATACCACAGGAAGGAGGAAGTCCCTGGGGAGTGGAAAAAATAGCTTGATGTTTGGAGATGATGGATTCGAGGCCAGGATGCACAGAGGGTGTCTCAGTGGCTTGAATGGAATGGAGTGGTGCAATAATGTTGGAATGACATTTTTTTAGTAGATTTTCCATGCAATGGTAACTGATGATCTTAGGGGAACCTATTTTGATTCCTTGGAACTTATATGGTTGGCCCTCCTGGTTGAATTGCATGGTTAATTCCTTAAAATCCATGAGAATGGGGCCCATAGTCCTTAAACATTTGGCACCCAACACAATTTCACAACCACCCATGTTGATAGAAAACATATGAGATTTCATGTGGTACAGACCAATTTGGAGACACACATTTTCACAATGCCCCCCACATTCATGGACCCACCATTGGAAATCATGATTTGAAAGTTGTTGACTTCTCCGATATAACAATTAGTTTCTTGGGAAATGCAACAATGAATAAAATTATGGGTGTTTCCACTATAAACGAGGATGATGACCTTTTGATGCTTATTGTAACCAATTATCTTGAGGGTTTGGGAAGCAGAGAAGCCAGTGAGAGAATTTAGGGAAATGACCAGTTCAACTTTTGAGGGGTCCGAGGGTGGAGTTGGGTTAGTGGGGTCAGGTAACTCGACCACAAGGGGGAGACTCAACCTCTTATTCGGAAACATTCTCAGAGATGGCCATAAAAAGATTTTGTTCCTTACACTTGTGCCCAGGAAAATATTTTTCATTACAATTGTAACAAAGCCCTTGAGTTGGCGTTCAACCATTTCTTCCCAGGTCAATTTTTGGATCCTTAGTGGAGTGGAAGGAGGAGTGGGAGTGACTAGTTTAGAGCGAGGAATAAAGGAGGGATTTTAGGTTTGATAAGAGACAACTTGTTGTGCTTCCTTATCTATTTTATTATCTTCCAACCAAATCTAGGGGTTGAGCCATGAGGACGTGGGAACGAATCTCATCCTTGAGGACACTGATAAATAATTCTTAGTAACAAACATCAGACATGCCCTATGTGCGAAAATCCAAACACTCAAAAGCAGCTATAAATTCTTCCACTGTGCTAGATTGTTTCAACTTTGTCAAACGACCTAAATGGTGGGTTTCAATGTCAAAGAGTTTGTAAATCTCTGTAACAAAGTGTGTCCAATCCACATACCCTTGGCATGCATTTTTTCTCCATTGCCAACCTTGCCAATGTTCTTGATCTATATGGAGAACACCATACGGAATTTTGGCTACCTCATCAATAATGTTGTACAAAGAGAAATATTGTTCCATTTGAGTTACCCAGTCGATGGGATCTGAGCCATAAAATTTGTTCACATCCACTCATGGAAGGCATAGGTCACATTGAAAGTGATGGGGCTAAAAATTCTGGGAATTGGAGGAAGTTTCACCTTCGGGGTGCAAAGGTGGTTCAGAGCAGGTAAGGTCTCCAATAATATTCAACTTGGCACAGATCTGGCCAGTGAAGGATTCAAGTTGGGTAAAGAGGTCTTGTTTCAAGGTTTCCATTTTTGCATCTATGGTGGAATGCATTTTGTTATTGATGGTGGTCATATTGGCACTGAGTTGCCTCACTTCCTTCTGGGCCTCTGCAAAATCAGATGACAAGGTATTGAGGCAAGCTTCAAGGTCTTGGCTACAGGTGTGGGCCATGATGAAGGGGGGACCTGGAAATGGGTGGGTGGGACCACACACAAAATGGGTTATGGGTGAAGGGTATCATGATGATCAAGGCGACGAGGGGAATCCAATGGGCTAGGTCCCAAATAAGGGGGCCGGAATGGGTGTTGGGTCCACAAAACAAAATTGTTGAAAAATGATAGGTATGACTGCGATCAAGGAGAAGAGAGGAATCCAATGGGATAAGGATAAAATAATGATGCAGGCAGTATCCAGACTTTTCTTTTTTCACTCTTGCGGAGTTATTCTTCGATCTCAAGAATATTGCAGTGTTGAAAGGCCCAAATTCTTAACAAGAAAAAATGCATAGTAATTTCGCAACCAGAATACATGAGGTAACATTGCACTGCAATAGATCTTGTCTGGTTTTTTTTGTTTCCGTACGAAGGGTTAGGGTATTCATATTTTGTACAGACAAGGGTTTTCCTTGTGTTATAGTTCTTTGATATATGTACGGGATCCAACAGTAGTACTTGGCCCAAATTCTCAAGGCACCAACTAAGGAGGCTAGACTGTGCCCTTAGCCGTACTACCAAACTACCTAGGTACTAGAGAGTATCTTCCTGAGTGTTGTTCTCAGTGGTACTATAGCATGATTCAGGAGACCGATTGGTTTATCTATGGAGAGATTCAAGATATCTAGGTCAATCAGTATACAAGTGTTTTCTGATGCACTACCACTCGAAGGGGTACCAACAACAGTTACAAGGGTGGCCAACAATGTATGCTTAAGTACCACTTGTAGTTCCTGCATGTATGCTTCCTTGATCGTGGATTTATGCATTGAACGATAGATCTATGTAGCTTTAAGACATCGTAATACATATCTACCCTAAAAAAAACAATCCACAATTTCATGCCAAGGAAAGTGCTCTGATACCAATTGTAAGGTACCAAATCTATTATAATAGCTGAAAACATAAATGTTATAGAAAATAACGGCGAAACAACACAATAGATGAAACCACGACACCAAAATAATACCTTTATTGATAGGAAACAATGTCCACTTGCCTCTTCAAGGGGGAAACCTCTAACAAATCAATGCTTTATTACAATAATTCTCAAGACAAAACTTCACATGCCGCCGACTCCTATTTATAATAAATCTATCTACCACAAGAACAATCTAGAGGAAGATCTTCTAGAAGCAAAAGCTTCTATTACGTCTTCTTACATTTGACTTATTCTTCCTTATTACTGGCCCTTATTAATATTGGCCTTTATTACATGGAATATATATTATTCTACCTACATGAGGGATTAGGGAGGTTAGGTCGCTAACAATTTTGTTGAAAGGATCAGTTATGTCATGTCATTCTCTAAGCCTTAATTTGATTATTCTTACAATTGAGGAGTCAAAAGGTGGCAATATATCTCTAATATACCATTTTTTATGTTGGGTAGTTGTGATATATGAATATCCATCTATACTAGGGATGAGATAAACACCTAAGAACAAAATGTAAAACAAACGACCTAAGGTGACAATATATCTCTAATATACCATTTTTATGTTGGGTAGTTGTGATATATGAATATCCATCTATACTGAGGATGAGATAAACACCTAAGAACAAAATGTAAAACAAATGGCCTAGGCCATACTTTGCACATTCTTGAATATGGAATTAGAAATAATGCATCCTACCTTATGGACATAGATCTTGAACATTACAAAGGAGAAACTTACTCATACAAATCTTAAAGTAAGGAAACCACATATGAGTAAGTGCAATAGGAACACAAAAAAACTAATGCATACTTCAAGTATTTTCCTAATAAATACAAGAAAATCTTTATAACCTAAATAATGTGCTCTACATATGAGGTTAGGATATGTTCTCCAAGTACCTTCCCTAAAACATGCTGAGAACAAATCATCTCTAAATTCGTATCTATATGAAAAATACCATTTACATAAGGTGTTTCTTTGAATCTTTGAAAATAAATCTTTTATGAAATCTAACGAATGTATTCTACTAGGACTACTGAATTCCCTTATTTAGTCGAAACCATATCAACTAATCTGTTAATATTGTATGTATGTAACACTTGTGTTGGCTGGCCTACGCCTAATACTCACTTACTTGACTTTATCTTACTTACCTAACACTTGTATGGTATAGAGATGAAATGTGGATTTCAAAGGTAGATCCATTTTGGATTAGATAATGTGGATTTGAAAGGTAAATCAATTTTGGTATTCAAAGGTTTTCTAGTGGGTGTAATAATGAATCCAATCCAAGGTTTCTTAAATGATTGTATATGATTCTCTTTTTTTCCACATGAAAAAATACTCTATATATTCAAAAGGATATATAAATATACATAGACGGTCTCCGCCAAAGGAGCCTCAAAGATAAACACAGCTGGAGGGAAAGTAAAACACGACGAAACTGGCAAAGATAACAGCCATCGATCCAGAAGGGGATCAACCATCTGCTCAAAAGATATACAACAAAAGGTAGCCCAATGGAACAACAATCACATCTTGATTTTGATGGTGGGCCCTTCGTTACCGTCCACCCACTTTGTGAAACAAAAGTGTCCCAAGGG
>ML877781.1:0-17697 GCA_009831015.1 Picea engelmannii
AAATAAATATAGTTTAGCTAATCTTTTAGGATTACATTATTAAATTAATTATAATTTATAATCAAGGGTCGTTACACACGCATTTTTTCGGTGTTGCCTCTTCAGACGAACCTACGTGAGAAGATTCTCACTTTACAGCGTGACGATGACTGGTACAAAGAAGTTGAGGATTTTATCGGACAAAACACCATGATGGTACCGCGATATGAGGGATTTTCTTTTGATAGCGACGGGTTATTGAGGTTTAGAGGTCGGATTTACGCACCGCCAAACGACGAGTTGAGGATGTTGATCCTGAGCGAGGCTCATAGAGCAATTTACATGGCTCACCCCGGATTCACGAAGATGAGGGCATACCTTAAACCCTTATTCTTCTGGAAGGGAATGAAGGCCGACATAGTCAACTTTGTGGCTAGATGTCTAGAGTGTCAGCAGGTTAAGGCTGAACATAGACACCCGGTAGGATTACTTCAACCACATGCCATTCCGGAATCGAAATGGGAAGTCATTTCGATGGATTTTATTGTTGGATTGCCACTGACGGCAAGGAGACACGACTCGATTTTTGTAGTAGTAGACACTCTGACGAAGAGTGCTCACTTTATTCCTGTGCGTATGACGTATCAGGCACCTGACATAGCGAGAGTTTTCATCAGTGAGATTGTGAGGATGCATGGCATGCCTAAGAAGATTATATCCGATTGAGGATCGGTGTTTACTGGACAATTTTGGACGAGTTTCCAAGAGGCCTTGGGAACCCAACTTAATTTTAGTACTGCCTATCACCCAGAGACTGACGGGCAGACCGAACGAACAAACCAAACCTTGGAAGACATGTTGTGAATGTATGTAATGGACCAACAAAAGAATTGGGAGGAATTCTTGCCTCTAGTAGAGTTCTCTTACAACAACAGTTACCAGAGCACCATTAAGATGGCGCCTTTTGAGTTTCTTTATGGGCAACCATGTCGAATGCCCTTGATTTGGGATCGGCTTGAGGATAGGGTCCTAGTGGGACCAGAAGCGATCCAAGAAATGGAAGATCAAATGCAAACCATAAGACAAAGGATTAAAGAAGTGCAGGATCGACAGAAGAGTTATGTTGATGCGCACCTAGTCGACAGTAGTTACAAGGCCGACGATCAAGTCTTCTTGCGGGTTAAACAGCATAAGTGTTCGATCAAGTTTGGAAAGGGAGATAAACTCTCTCCTAGGTTCGTGGGACCTTTCGAGATTGTGGAGAGAAAGGGGCCCATGGCCTATCGACTATCCTTGCCTGATTCTTTGAGGCATATGCACGATGTTTTTCATGTATCTGTTTTGAGACATTATGTTAGTGATCCTACACACATGATTGACATGAGTTCCTTGCAGGTATCGGACGAGGGAGCGCTCACGGCTGAGCCGGTCCGCATCTTATATCATCGCGTTCGACAGTTATGACGTTGAACGGTAGATCAGGTCAAGGTCCAATGGGACAGTTATAGTCCGGGCTTGGCGACCTGGGAGGACGCATATGAGATGCACCAACAATTTCCATTTTTGTTTGGTAGATAGACATATGATACTATGATACTTTTATTTTGGCATTTATATTGAGAAACTTCGGGACGAAGTTTAGACCAAGAGGGGGTGTATGTAACATCCCACTCTAGCGCACTGAGAAAACTTATTATTTGAGGACACTTGCTCGCAAGTGATCTGGACTTTTATGATGTTAAAACATTTATACTTAATTATGATGCGTTATGATAGACGACATGATGTTTTACTACTTGATGTAGACAGGTGCTATTGACTTAGTTTTATTGAGTGTGCAGGGTTTTGGACCTTGAGGATGCAGAGGCATCAGTGGAACCCCTTGGACTCCGGATTGAGTCAGGGAGTGTGTTGTTTGGGTTGATTTATTGATCGTGATATTTTTATTGATTTTATGATATGATGTTGATATCTTCTGACACGATGGATGATGATGCAAGCTGATGATAGCTTGCCGACCAGACTCACATATGGAGTAAAGGGGCCACACACGATTTCCAGAGAGGTTGAGGGAGAGGTGTGGACAACAGCCCTGCCACAACCTACTAGCACTCCCGTCGTGGCTCGATCTGTAGGTTAACGATTACCTAGTTCGAGAGGATCCACGATGCCATGAGGGCAGACTACGACAGTCGCTCACGATGATTCTAAGGGGCACACAATAAGGCGGGGGCCTTATTCCTTAGAGCCCTTAGTCTCCCACAAGTTCACCTGGCGGAGTGTTGACTCCAGGGGTTATAGATGTCTACCAATCAGTCAAGTCAGCGAGTGGCACCCTTGGAGCACGTGGTGCATCCTAAAGGGCACGTTGTGCAAAAGAAACACAAGTTGGCGAGTAGCACCCTTGGAGCACCTAGTGCATCCTGAAGGGCACGTCGCTCAACAAAAACAAATGAGGCAAGTGGCACCCTTGGAGCATGTAGTGCGTCATGAAGGGCACGTCGCATTGATGATGATGATGAGACAAACCTAGATGACCCTAAGACCTTAACGCCTGATGAAATTGTTAAAACGACTCCCCTAATTAATTGTCGCCCAGTTCAAATCTAAACCTAAATTTAAAACATCTCTAAGATAATATTTGTTTAGCCTTAAGAAAAGAACCCTACAAAAATAAACATAAGGACGTAAACTAAAACCCTCCTAAGTCATAGTTAAAGCCTTCTTAAATTTAGGGGGGGTAAAGTGAAGAGAGGGATAGTTTAATTAAAATCCATGGTTTTAATTGTAAAAAGGAATAAAAATTAATTAATGTGGGAGAAGTATAAAAGTTATGAATTTAAAAATAAAATGAAAAGATTAATTAGCTCATTTATCTTTTTGGTTTTTAAAAAAAAAAAAAAAGGAAGGAATAAATAATAGAAATAGGGAAACTAGTAATAAAGGAAACATAGTAAAGGAGAGTAGGGGACATAGGGTAAAAAGAAAAAAGGAATCAGCAATTAAAGAACTTCCTAAAATGAACTAAATTTAGCAACTTCACTATAGGGAAAGTTATTAAAAGCATGTAAGGGGATCTAGGAACACCTAGGAGTAATTTTAGGAGCGACTCTAGGTGGGTGAGGGAAATGAGTCTTTTAATAATTTTAAAGAAAATAATTTTGGAGAAACGTGGGGGATGAGTGACACTTGGACGACAGAGAATTTTTAGAGGATATTCATTAAAACTTAAATTAATAGTGATTCAGGGAAAGTAGGTGGGTCTCAAATTTCTATAAAGGAAAAGGAAGATGAGGAAGATGGGATGGACGGTTAGCATAACGTTACACTATCGGATTGTGGCTTGACTGATTGCTTGTGAGGAGTTGGGATTTTCTCAGCTTGGATTAGAGTGGTAGCTCATCCTTGCGAGGTGAGCTGAGAAACTAAACTTCTCTTCTGGATCTTGTGTGGCCCCTTTGCGGCTCGAGGGGCTAAGGGGGAAGTAGAGTACCCCTAGAGTTTGGCTGGGAGGTACCGGTGAGGTCTCTACGGTCGATGTGGAGCAGGAGCGGCAAGGAGCGCGGACGTCATCAACGGGCGATAAGGCCAGGTACGCTCTCTTGTTAGTAGAGTAAAATGCACTAAAACTTATGATAGGATCAGAACCTCGATTGTAAATGGATTAAATGATTGTTTATTTATTTGTTTCAGCTATTATACTATAACTGATGTGAATGCCAACTCAACGGTGTAATGTCCTTGCCCGCAATTTTGTTTCTGCATGTCCTTCCCTTGACTTTGGCCACTCCAGCCTTGCATCTAAAACCTTTAGGCTGCTGGATTTTACCTCTACGGAATATGTAGTTTCACACTTGCATCGGTGTATTTTGTTGTAAATATCCTTACCCTGGTGAACGATTTCCGTGTTTTAAGATTTTGGAATTTCTCCTCTGCCCATATCTGAGTGTTTTCCCTTTTTCTGGTGTGATTGTTTGATAGGGAAAATTATTTTTGACTTATCTCCAGCGACTACACCTAAAAAATCTACTACTGCCTGCGCTATTCTTTTTACGATGCTCTCATTGTACTTAGTAGATATTTGATAAAGGAGACAAGTTTCAGATTCAACTGGTTGTCGATAAAACTGACAGCTTATATGTTGTAAGGATTTTGGACATGGTCAGAATTAATATTATTCATTGCAAATTAAATGGATCAATACCTCCATTGATTAACTTCGCAGGCCATTTGGGATGGGTATAGGTCTTTTGTTTAAATCCCATGTCACTATCCAAGCTGCGCCCCTACCATTTTCTGTCATCCACGAACTCTTCCTTTTTCACTTCTGTTGATACCTGTCGATTGTATCATAGGGTCAATTTTTTTAGAGGGCGAATGATTCTTTGTGGTTTCTCATTGAATTTTATGTTGGAATGGTGATCTTCGTTGCCAAGCTCACTGTTAACTCTAACACAGTCTGCGATAGCGTTTACCCGTGTTTTTGGCTCATCCTCGCTCCTTAACCCTTCGTAGTTTTATTCCTGGACGTGAACGTTCTAGCGTTTACAGTTGTTGCTTATGAAAATCCGTTCTGGCCCTTGAATGAAGGGTTTTGGCATTGCGTTTTACCTTAATGTAATCACCCTTAGCCACAATAGTTTGCTCCTTCACCTGTACGAATTCCATGGCAGAAGTAACCGGTTGGATATAAAGATAGGAAAATGTTAAGATCGAATTTTAATGAATTTATTTTAAACCCTGATGAAAACTATTGGTACAGCTGAGGTTATGGGTAACCGTCCCCCTTTTCTCTGGTTGTTATAACTGTTGTCCCTAAATCTCTCCCAGCGGCCAGTGATTTTTGCAAGGACCTACGATTTGGTAAATGTGATGGGTTATTGCTCATAATTAACGCCAGATCAGATGTTGACAGTACCCTTAAGACTCGCTCTCTACCTGTGCGAATGGCCTGGCTGAAATCTGTTTGAACTAATGTTAGCAGGTTAGTTTTAAATTGACGTTTTGGCATTATATACTGTTGTCGTAGTTATGGCTATTTCTGTGGTTTCATTCTAATATATACGCAAATAGAAAATGTAATATTGAATGCAGTATTAATATTGTTTTACGGAGAGTATGGCGGCATGCAACCTCTGGTTATTTAAACAGCAATTGTAATGTAAATAAAAATGCAATATTAAAATGCAGTAGTCATCATGATTATGGAAAGATTGTTGTGATGCCACCTGGTGGTTATTTAAATGACAAATGCAAAATGCAGTTGCAGAATGAAATATAAAATGAAATATCAAAGGAAGTAGTAATAAAGTTTTAAGAAAGGTCGATGTATTAAGACTGGTGGATATCTTAAACGGAAACATAAAATGCAAATATAAATGCATTGTTAATATAGTTTATGGAAGGTTGGTTGTTGTAGTTTTATTGGTTATCAATAATAAATAAAATATATTTCTCATTATTAGTGCTCTTGGTAAGAGTTACTGCCAGTCTCATTTGTTGATGTAATGGTAATGCTTGTACAAGGTGAAAAAGGCTATACCAATGTTGATAAGATATGAATGCAAGGTCCAGGTTATTCTCTTTACATGTTAATTGGTTATGAAATTAATGTTATGGTCAGTTCATTGCAAGGCTAATTAAGTTTGTTCTATTTACAACATGAAGAATATAAGGTCCTTGAAGGGAGTACAATGAATTAATACGAATGGGACGTTGCAATCAGTTCTATGAACTTATGTTTAGGGTTGGATTAAGGGTGCTAATTTCTTACTAGCTTTATTAATGGTGAATGTCTTGTAATGTGAAAGATATTCCTGCATACTTTGGTAACTTAAAGTAAAGGGCGTTACCCCTCTATGGCAATGGTCGTAATTTTAGTATTGAGATAACACATAAAATAAGGTGATGTTCTTGTGCAAAGTAATGGTTGTAATGTGATCTGTTTACCTCGTCTCTGCAACGTCATTGTAATTTTAGTTGTAATTGATAAACTTAGTTGGTGTAGTGTCCTGAATAAGCACAAGGATTATTGAGTTAGTAAATGAGGGTTGTTGTTCATTTGAATAATGTTGTACCTGGTTGATATGCCTTCTGTGCGCTTGGTCTACTTTTGTCGGGCGGGATGTAGACACCTCCATGTTCCTCAGAACAGTCGCCAGCCCTGAGACCTTAAATGGTTAAAATCGATGGGAACCTAGGCTTGAGCGTTGATTATGTGTCTTGGAGGTCCTAACCTTGCAGGGTAGGACTGGCGGGTAGTTAGTTTTACTTATTGTTTATTAATTTTGTGTAAGGAATTCAGTGCCGTATCAAGAGTCTCGGGCCCTTTAAAGGTAGGGTTTCCACTCTTGCGACACACCTGACAGAGATTACTAGTTTTTGCCTAAGCAGTCGGCCAGAAGCCTATCTGACCTTCTCTCTCTCCAGAGCAGAGAACTAGGATTAAACGCCCTGCTTTCCTGTGCAGAAATAGTAAAATCTACTATTATGGATTCTTCCTTATGTCTATGTCGTTTAAATGCTTGCAGTTACTTGTTGTGTGCCTTGTGTCTTCTTGTTGTGATCATCGTGGTTGCGTCTTGTTAGTCGTCGGGTGGCGACGTAGAGTCAAGTGTGTCTATTTCCTCTTTACACGTGCACACACACCTGAAACAAAAAAAAAAAATTTGCACCTGTTATCAGAGTTGTTGTCGTAACGAGGAGGTCGTTACACCAGGACCAATGTCATGTGTTTTTCCAATGTTGGGCCATGTGCCAGGGTGGGTGCTAGCACACTCAGAAAGAGTGACACATGTCAACACCTAGTAGGTTAGTAAGTAAAAGGATGGACCCCATCGAATGACAACCCTATAATGGGTACGATAGATATGAACCATTGGATCTAAAGGTGGGTCGATATTCACCATGGATCTCATAACAGATAGTAGAGGTCATAACCTGAGGATGAACTTAATTAATCCCATCATAATCACCATAATTAAGTCGACTAATCATCTCGTAATCCCAAACACTAGGAATTATTAAATCTTAGACCTTGGTGTAGGGCTAGTATCCAATATTCGATGACTACATGTCACGATCTTGGTGGACAACTGGTAGTGGCATGCGATAGGACCATGTGTCTAGGGAACCAACTCATACCCGATTAGATGTTGAGGGATAAGGTTTACGCACACACTCCTAGTGGGTCGATGGTTTGGTAACCAAGTGTGATGTCAAACGACATCACCTAACCAATTATTTATGGACAAGTGGCACCACATGACAGGGCCATGTACCCTGAGTGCCAACTCATCTTGGATCGGGTGGTTTGGGTCGATGTGAAATGAAGATGGGGTTCGAGATCTGACATCCTAGTGGACAAGTGCCAATGCCTAGTGAGGGTGGGTCTCATGCATTTTAAGTAGTCAAGCAATGAGAGTGGGAAAATTCATGGGCCCGATGTATCGAGGGTTCAGTGGGAAAGGTAACAGAAACCACATCAATATCCATGTTATATGCCACATCCATGTAAGGGATGACATGTCACGATATGGCAGTACCACGTCGAATGGATATGGGTGACGTGGGACCACGTGGAATTATTTTGGAAGGAGACTTAAAAAAATTAAGAGACCATATCTTGTGATCCAGAACTCGGATTGAGACAAAATTACAGTCATTAGAAATCTCTTGGCGAGCAAAAGATGATGGTGTCCCTTTGAAAGGAATTTGACGAGGTTGAGGAAAAGAAAATTTTAATACCCCATCCCTTAAAAGAGTACTTAGGGGGTTGGGTGTGTTACAAAGTGGTATTAGAGCATGCTACAACACTAGGCTTGGATGGGCCAAATAAAAATTGTAAGACTGTTATATCAAGGCTAAGATGAGCCCGTTGAAAAGAGTTTCTCTACGTCTAAAAGTTCCTTTATTATCTACAAAGTTTCTTGAGAAGAAGGATTGTAGAATTGAAATCTTGATTTTTGGATTTCTTAAAGTAGAAAGGCTAACCATGTTGATATACAACGGAAGATTAAGTTTTTCTACTCCTACATGAGTGAGAATAAGCTCGTAGGTATTAATAGTAAGGCATGTCTGTGAATGTCTGAAATGGTTGAAACCCTGCTAAGGGCTACTTAAGTTCAAAGAGTAAATGAACTAGTGATTGCAACACTGCTTCTAAGCATGGGTAGTTGGAGTCTCTTACAATTATGATGGCTCTTTATATAAGGGATAAGACATTTATGGAAAATCCCTTGTGGTTAAATAAATTTGGTATGGATTGATAGAATCTTTAGGAGTAATAATTACTGCTTTAATAAAAGACTAAAACATGTATATATGTATAACTCCTCGTGATCAGAGGACTAATGGTAAATTTGTAAGGTTAATTTACTTGACCTATAATGGTTGAACCCTGCAATAGGAATAATCTAATTAAGTAGAATAAAGAAGAGTCCTTTGGGACTATTGCTAATCCTCAGAAAGAGGGAAAGTGAGATGAACACATGACCCAGTTTATGAGCTCATAGTTGTACAAAAATGTGTACATGTCTATTGAAATGATTACTTGTTTATGCATGGAAATGAAATATGTGGATATGTTGTAATGCATATGGTAATGAGTAAGCATGTATGTAACATGCATATAGACATGTTATAACCTATGGTGGGTTATAAGGCATGGTCTATTGATGGACCTTTTAGATGAGGATAAACGGATGTCATCAGGAAAATTACTAGCATGAATGAAATGTTGATAATGTTGTTTTCTATTACCTTATAAGGATAAGGTTGTAATGGCTGATGGAAAACTAATATAAGTCTGGTAAAGGAAGTGTTGGAGCATTTATAGATGACTAATGGGTTAGATTGACATCCTAAGGTGGATGGTGGCCATGTGAATGTGGATTGGTATGATCAGAGAGCATAAAAGGGGGATTTAGTAAATGACCCCCTTAGTAAAAGGTTTGTTGACCAAAAGTGAATTGAAGCATGGAAATTCGAAAATAGGGCATTTTGTGTACCCTGGGTAATGATGTAATTATCTAGTCTATATTATTGAATTGTGACATGTTTATTGTAGTAGTTGGGAAAGACCGGTCTCTTGCTGGTTTCTACCATACAGAAAGGGCAACGCGATTAATGAATATCCCTATAAGACTAGCCATAAGATTGGTTGTAAGATCTCTGAGAGAGATGGTATGGAAGTTTGAAAAGTCAATTTGTGTGAATAACATGGAAAAATGTGCAAGCAATGAATTGCATGCTAAACATCCATATATGTAAGTAGGTGCTTGAGTGCATGGATTGAATGCTCTATAGAGTTGCCTAGTGTGAAGGAAGGAATGAAGATGTTTGTGAGACTAATCTTGTGGATGGTTGTAATTTCTCTTTAAAGAAGAATGATATTAGTATTTGATAAGTATGAATGAACAATATAAAACTATCCAAACAATGCACATGAATAATACATATATAGATATACTTATATGCTTAAAATCATGATATGACTGCTTAAGTAAGAGGGAAGTAAGGAAAGGAGTGTGATTTCCTGGAATGAATAATGCCTTGAATGAATGGTTGACCCTATGATGAAGGGTCTGCTTATTTTTTAAAATAATAACTTGAGGAAGTATGAAATTTCTAAGAAAGAGCTAAGATTAAATGCTAAGAGGGAAAAGAGCAAAAGTGTTTTTTTTCTTGGCTATTATCTTGTAAACAGGGCAACATAATTATGATTTTGTTGATAAGATTGGTTGTGTGAGTGACTGTAAAGTCTCATCAAAACTGGATAATGTTAAATCAATATGAATGAATGAGGTAAAAAGGTGCAAGTGATGCACCTGCATATATGTAAATATACATATACATGCTTAAATGTATGATATGAATGCATGAATAAGTGAAATGTGAGACAATATTTGTACTTTCCAGATCTAAGTAATGCCATGGATACATGGTTGACCATATATTCGATGGGTGTGATTTGTCTTGATGGAATAATAGCTTGAGGGGGATGTGTATGAGGAACTGATAGTTTGATTGGTTGAGTGAAGAATGAATTGCAGGAAGGAGGGGTCTTAGATATGGCAATGTTGTAAGACCATAAGGAAGACCAATGTCTGTTGGTTATGAAAGATCCAAAATACCATGAGAAAGAAATCTCATGCTTGTGGGATCTGGTTCCTATATGGAATGGATCTGGAAATAGAAATGTGAAACTTGAAATCTATGGGTGATAGATTTGAAAGAATTTTGATCTAAATAATGAAAGCATCTCATGAATTTTTGCATGTATGTGATACAAGTGAGAGGAAAAAAATATTTGTTCGGGAAGGACAGATAATGGTTGTCAAAGTTGGAAAGCATAGAAACTGGCTACTGTATTAACATGAGGACCCTGTGATAAACTGTGATCCTCATAGAATGATGTGTCGTGGTGATGTGAGCCAGAGAGACGCCTAAACAAGAGCAAATCGAAGGGACGCCTCGACTATAAGACTCGAGGAAGTCTAAAAAATTCTTCTTATGTGAGAAAACCTTAGCAAGGCAAGACAAATTATCTGAGGAATTATATAGCAGAGAAGGGGATGCCTGACCCTGGACCTGGGGGGGTGAGTGACCACAAAGAAGAGGAGACTTAGATAGTTCTTGTAATCTTTCTATTACGATCATGCACACAATGGGTATGTCAAGAAAAACAATGCAACAAGTTAATGAGATAGCCATATGCATACAAATCCATAAACTACACAGATAAGTATTATGCTGATAGAAAATTTCCTCTTGAGTTATGAACAATAATAAAATGTTTATGCATGAAATGATAAATTGACATGCTTGTTGTTTGAAATTGTCGTAGGCATGTGCTAAATGCCAAGAGTTTGGGGAAGGACCAGACCAAGAAAAGGAAAATGATGTTGAAGCAGCTGAAGGATAAAGGCATGGCATGGGTTACTGAGAAAGAACACCAAGGACAATGTTCCTTTGAAGGGGGAGGGGATTGCAACACCCCCTTCCTAAACCCCTGATTATATGTAATTAATCATAGTTAATGATTTCCATGCCATGGAATGTGAACAATGTAAATGCATTGTTATTTTAATTAACATTGTCAACAACTGACTGTGGGGGTGAAGCCTTGAGTATTGGCCATGATACCACTAGAGGAAAGAGTGATGAAACCTATAGAGGGGTTCATCATGCTAAAGATGGCCCAAACTTCCTTGCTAATAATATTTGATATTTAGATTATTTTCCTCATACCTTATTTCAAGGAAAATCAATTAATGAACAAGGATGGTAGTTGGGAAACCAACTACCCCAAATAAATCCAAGCATGGGAGATTAGGATAGGACAACTGAAACTGTCAGCCAAAGGTACCACAAGATACCATTTCTGCAGATCATATTGACCCACGAGTTTCCTTCTGACATAAGAAAGGGGACATGTCAAAAACCTTCCCTAACATGCATGTAAGAGAAGCACACAAGGGTAGATAGGAGATGAGGTAGAAAAGTTTGGAGAGACAGAGAACTCGAGAAGTTCGGAAGGGAGAAAGAGGATGGACTGTGTAAAAAAACAATAACAGAAAAAGAGTTGGAGCTCTAAATCTTAGATGGGAGAATCCAGGGACTCAACTTGAGCGGGGAAGACTGCAAGCTTGATACCAGGAAGGTATCTGACAAACCTCGTTAAGGCCTGAGCTAGGTGTGTGTTGTAGGGACTTCTTAAGTCCTTGTCATCACACATTAGAATATAAATATATGTAATAAAGTGAATAAAGACAAGTAAATGCATGTAATAAGGGATAATGACAAACTAAACAAATTATTAGTTGGAGTAGGTACAACCGCTCCAACTATTTACCCATTGTATAAATAACCCTAAAAGATGAATAGGAAAGTAGTTGGTTAACCTTCCAAGATACTTCTCATGTTTCTTGGTTAAGTGTGTCTCTTGATGTGTTTCTTTCGGTTGTCGTGACAAACTAGAAAATTTGCTATTGGACACACTCGGTGATTGAGTAAGCCCCTGCCTTTGCTCTTGGTGCTAGCTTTGCTCATGCTGGTGGGGGTTATGGCTCTGGGTTATGGCTCTGTAGGATCTGATAGATCTTTACCTGGGACTGGACCCTATTTAATCAATGCGAGGCATTGGTGAAACTACTGCTGCAGCTAGTGGAACCTGTCCACTCGGTGATTGAATATTTTTTTATGGATGCTCATGTTGATCAGCCTGCACAAAAATTGAAAGAAGTTGTGAATCAAGAACATGCAAAAAGAAAGATTTGTAAGAAAACATTGCTACATTATTGATTTATATATAATTTTCAAAGAAGAAAGAAGACCATGATGACACTCCAAGGTGTTCTGCCTGTGTTAATGGTAGCCCAATATTTAATCTTGTCTTTCTTTCACTCATCATTTACATACTTCGCTTTCTACTTTCTCGGAGAAGCTTGTCTTAGTTGCATTCGTAACATGCGTGCTTCCATCACAAGATTCAGAAATAATGACTTGCCTAAGAGCAACTCTGAGCAAATGGGTATTCATCTTTGTGGACTTCTATTTGAAACTACCTTCAACCTCTCAAAATGATCATTCCAATCCGCTACTTTACGTGCAGGTTGACCACCTCTGAGATAATAACAGCGAGCTCTTTGAGATAGATTTAGTGATTAAAAGAGGGCGGTGTTGAGGATTCCTTATCACTGCATCTCCTGGCCAACTTGCAATGAAAACTGAAAGAACATTTGGATGCAACCTGATATCCATCGTAGCAAAAAACCTTTCATTTGGATGCTTCAGAGACTTCTTCAATGCCCATTGGATTAAAATTGGAAATGAAGAAACATCCCAGAGACTTCTGTGTGCTTTGAGGATTAGAGAAGCTTCTCTTTGTGAGACGACAAGAGAGGGAGCTGCCATCTGACTAAGATGAAATCGATAGTATTCCCACCTGGTGATCGTTCCAGTATAATCGACCGGATGAAGTGAAGGCTTCATCATCGTACCGATCAGGCACAGAGGAAGAAAATGACAGTTATATCATGGAGGGTAAAGGAGCGATGCATGACTGGGATCTGGCTCTCTTGATGGTTGAGACTTTGGTTGCTGGTGCAAGTCAGACCTGGCTTGTAACTCATGCAGAAATTTAGTAGTGGTATTGTGAATTATAGTTGTAGGTTGTCATTTGTTTTTTTAATTGAAAAAATTATAGAATGATAGTGTGCATACTGCAGCCCCTCCCCTCCATGAATCACAACGATCGTAAGACAGCATAATCGAGTTATCTGAATTCATAAATATTGAGTCAAATATATCAAAAATTGAATTGTTATATCAAAAATTCTAGATTGAGTCAAATATAGGTGATACCAGTTCATAAAGATTAGAGTATTGGTGCAAGTGCTTATGGATGCTATTGTGGGTATAAGGTCCTAGTTAATCATATTATGTTAGAGTCAATGGAAGACGATCCTCTCAATCATTGTAATGTGAGTCGGTTCCTCATCGACAACATCAGTTCCTTACCGACGTCAGTCGATATTTGGTCGACAAGATTTTATTGAGTTGTAAAAGTATTGTATCGCAAAAATGTCTGAAAATGACTTTCTTTTTCCATTGAGTTATTGAGTCAAGTCATAGTCAAATTCTACTTCATGTAATATCAAATGCATACTCCGTAGACAATAAAAGCACAAAGAAGCACATTCAAGTTTGATGAGCAGCATAGAAAAACAGTAAAAGATTGAGCATTGATGATGAGCATGTTGGTCAGTGGTTAACGACATTCAAGAAAAATAGATCAAATGACGAGACACACACACAAGAGCTTAAAAGAAAAGATGATGGCACTGAATTGATCAAGCCCCTTGGTATAAAAGTTCACATCTACAAGTGTTGTGCAAATGCGAGATGAGCCCAAGACGAGTGACTCACTACTCCAAAGGCACCAAAAAGAAAGGTGTAACAAGAGGATCAAGAGGACCATTGTTGGGTGGGAGAAAAGTGGTGTGAGACTCATTGACTTCACATGTCACTACCAGATTGAAGACAAAGGCCAAAGAGTAACAAGTCATTAGTTATTTGCACACTTACTCGAGACGAGCAAGGATTTGAGTATGGGGGAGATGTTGTTGGGGCTTCTTAGGCCCTTTTCATCATACATTAGAATATAAATATATGTAATAAAGCGGATAAAGGAAAATAAATGCATGTAATAAGTGATAATGACAAACTAAACAAATGATTAGTTGGAGCAGGTACAATCACTCCAACTATTTACCCATTGTATAAATAACCCTAAAAGAGGAATAAGAAAGTGGTTGGTTAACCTTCCCAAATACGTATCCTCTTTATGAGTTACGTGTGTGTGTCTTGATGTGTTTTATGATGTAGTGTCTTCTTTAATGTCTGCCTAATTCATGTGTGAGAATATCTCTACCAAGAGTGGTGTGAAGGAGAATTCCCTTCACAAATTGTTGAGAACCAGAGAGAGAGAGATTTCCGAGTGGTATCATGGCTTGGCACGAGGGTGGCATGATATCGAAGTGACTAAGCATGCAGAGCCTACGGTTAGGTGGACAGGTGAACACCCATAGTCAGTTGGTTGGCAACAACTTGAGATAGACAAGTATTTCTCACTCTATGTAGTTTAATTGAAGGTAAAGGATTTATGCCTATAATGTTCTTGTAATTGTGTATACAAGTTTTATGGGCTTGTCTTTGTCCCCTTTGGAAGTCAATATGCTTTCATGATAATGTATCCGAATAGATTTTTCTATGTATAACACATATGAACATGAATACATTGTATCATATCTAAAATAAAGAAAGTAAATTGATGAATGAGCCTCCTACATACGCAATATATTATTTGTTGTAGTCTATTGCCTGTGAGATAAATCTAGGCAGATAAGTCAAGAGATGGATGATAAAATCCAAGAGGAAATGCCTTAGTCAATTAGAGGAGGACTATATATATCTTGAAGACCTAGTAATCCTTATTAATTACTTGGGAGAGATCCCTAAACTATTAAGTCTAGCTTTAGACTAATAAAATATATGTAAATCCTATTTTTAAGCTTGACAGAATCACAATCGTTGATTCAGCCCTGCGAATAGACCTTGGCCTTTCATCAAAGGGCATAGTTTCAGAGTCACCAAGTGTGGGGTTGACAAGGGAATCCAAAAAGAGATCTGGATCGTAAATTCAGATGGGCCTCTACCATTGGTTGGTAAGAGGCCAGATCATGTCTCAACCATCATTTTGGTAGGGTGGAGAGATCTTAACTCTCTATTGGAGTAGGTTGTAGCACCTGTAGAGGGTGTACCCCCGAATCAATGAGGATTGTTGGGTCCATCTGCGGGTGTTCTGGACGATCTTTCCACCATCGATCTCATCTATAAGAGTTTCAGAGGTCAATTTGTGAAAGTGTTGGTGCATAGGGTTGATAAAGGACTCGGACCACTGAACCTTCGAGAGTGAACACTAGTCATTGATCTATTGGAGAGTAATTGTGGGAGATCATGGATCATTAGATTCGTAGTGGTTATTACGATCGAGGTTCCATGGTACGAATAAACCTGGACGTCAAGGTGGAGGCAATCTAAAAGGGGGGATCCAGGGGTCGGTCTAAGTCATCCATTGGGATTAGAGGAGCTCCGAGAGAAAATACTAGGTATCCATCACTAGGGGTTAATCAGAGTGGATCACGGAGGTGACACTTATCACCATTTAAATTGAAGAGGGAGTAAGATGTTTCCCACAAAGGGATAAGGTCGTTGGGTAAGCACATTCCATTAGAACCATTGGATCTACTATCCGAGAAATATGGACCATGGATCTTTACACAAATACTCTGGGGTGGTTAACCCCATAAGTACATTAATTAATCCCCACCTAATCACATAGATTAGGTTAATTAATATCAGCGTAATCACCAGACTGAGATTACTCGAAGTTATACTATGATGGGGAATTCCTGGTGTTTGATATCCGGAATTCCTGGTGTTTGATATCCGGGACCACGTGTCACTTGACGATTAGACAACATGTCTAGCTAGTGTTGGATCGTGTACCAGGGTGGCTTCCAGTGCACCCAGAAAGAGTGACACGTGTCAACACCTAGTAAGTCAGTAAGTAAAAGGTTGGACCTTGTCAGTCGACAACCTTGTAACGGGTATGATAGATCTGAATCGTTGGATCTAAAGGTGGGTCGATCTTCACCATGGATCTCGTAAAATATAGCAGGGGTCGTAACTCGAGGATTAACTTAATTAATCCCATCATAATCACCATAATTAAGTTGCTAATCATCTTGTAATCCCCAACACCAATAATTATTAAAGCTTAGACCTTGGGACAGGCTCGATATCCGACATCCGGTGACTATGTGTCACAATCTCGATGGAAAACATGTAGCAACACGTGATAGGACCACATGTCTATGACGCCAACTCATAGCAGATCAAACATCGAGGGATAAGGTTTACGTAGGAACTCTTGGTGGGCCGATGGTCCAACAACCAAGTGTGACATCGAACAACGTCACCTAACCAATGCTCAATGGAAAAGTGGCACCACATGGTAGGGCCACGTACCCTGAGCACCAACTCATCTCGAATCGGGTGATTTGGGTTGATGTGAAATGAATATGAGGTCTGAGATCCAACATCCCGATGGAAATGTGTCAATGCTTGGTGACGGCAGGTCTCAGACATTTTAAGAAATCGAGAGATGAGAGTGGGAAAAGTTGTGGCTCGATGTGTCGAGGGTTCAATGGGACAGGTAGTGGGCACCACATCAGTATCCATGTTAGATGCCATGTCCATGCAAGGGATGACATGTCATGATATGAATATTCTGTGTCGGATGGATATGGTTTATGTGGGACCACATGGAATTATTATGGAAGAAAGCTTAAAAACTTTAAGAGACCATATCTTTTGATCCATAACTTGGATTGAGACAAACTTACAGTTGTTGGAAATCTCTTGGAGAGCAGAAGACGATGGTTTCCCTTTGAAATGGATTCAAGGAGGTTGAGGTAAAGATAAATTTAATACCCCATCCCTTAAAGGGGTACTTAGGGGGTTGGGTGTGTTACATTCCCCCTTAATGTTGACTAGAGGGATAAAAACACATTTGGAGTAAGATGTCAATATGTTTAACATAATTTTCCCAACCTTTCCCGTCTATTTTTCACCCATAAGAAAAAGAAACACATGTGCCTTAATATTGAAACAATATTCATGAGCCCAACTAGAATTGAACATCATGTTCAAAGGAGGCTCTAACATAAATTTTAAATCCTACTACTCCCCATTCTAGTCATGGAAATCCATGAAGCAAAAAATACCACCACCCAACTAGTCACTATGGTCACTATCATAAGGCTAGCATAAATTCCAATCTTCATTTTGTTTCTTACTATGTACAATTGCTCCAACAATATGTGTTGATACTTAGAACACATCACCAAAAGACTTCATCCTCCCTTGAAATCCGACCTTCTTTACTTCAGATTTTCCTCTGAAATTCGACCTTCAAATTTTCAAATTATGCTCTATGTTGTTGAAGCTTGACCTGCTTAACTTTTGGATCACCTTCGTAGATACTCTTGAGTTTATCCCATACCTCTTTAACAGTGTTGCAGCCCATCACTTTGCTAGCAATGGTTGGTCCCAATGCTACTAGAATAACATGTCTGGCTTTTGAATTACAAC
>ML877781.1:17797-32120 GCA_009831015.1 Picea engelmannii
GTTGACATCAATGACAACAACCAATCTTCCAACAATCTCCCCCTTTGTCATTGATGGAAACACTCATGCTCCCCCTATCATCATGATCCCAATTTCTCTCCCCCTTTGACATCAATGGAAAAGGGTAGGGCTTCTCCCCATGAGTTTAATGGAAAAAGGTAACTCTCTTCTTTGGGGTTGCTCCCCCTGAACATGTGGCACTCAATAATACTTCATCCTTATTTTTGGTCTTTGGGACTTTTTCTTTCTTGGAATCCTTTTTTGTGGCTTCCATATTTTCTCTCTTCTTGATGTCTAGGATGTATATGTTGTTTGATCTTCTTGTTGCAGTTGCAACCAATCTTCCCGAGTTATTTTCTCTGATTTTACATTTTCGGGAGTCAAACGTAAGAGTGTATCCTTGATCACATATGTTGTTGACACTGAGGAGATTATGCTTCATATCTTCAACCAATAGGACTTTTCCTACTTTTACATTTTCACTTCCAAGCTTTACAATTCATTTTGCAAGTATTTTAGTAGATGAGTCATCTCCAAATGTAACATTTCCACCCTTTTTCTTCAAGTTGACAAATTTGCTTTGATCTCTGGTCATATGAGATGAGCACCCACTGTCTATGAACCATTCATCTTCTTCTTTGCATTCTTTAGTGACCAATGTTATTTGACAGTTTTCATTTTGTGGAATTTCTTTCCTTTTCCATGTTGTAGTTGTTATACAGACATTTGGCATATGATTATCTTCCTTCATCTCTCTGCGATCTCGTGCTTTAAGACCAAGATTATTGCACTTGTAACATACAATATTTTGATCCATTAATGGGTCAAATGGATTATAATTTCTATTGATAGGTCTACGAATATTTCCATATCTACTATTTTCACCATTCATGTAGCTTGCATAGTTATTCCTTTCATTGATTCTACAATTGATTGCCTTGTGTCCAAAATTTCCACAAGTATAACAATGTCCAAGAAATAAATTTTGATACCTGTGAGTAAGTGATCTTCTTTGTGGTGTGGTCCATCTAGGTTCACGATCTATTCTTCTGTAGTTTCCTTCATAATTATTTATTTCATACCTGATGGGAGAGGATCTTCTTGATGTCTCATTCCTTATGAATTCTAGTCTTCTATCTTGTTGTTCAACTTGTTCTGGAGTGTTGGTTTCATCATTTTCATCTTCCTTCTCTTGTTTTGTTGTCTTCAAACTGTCATTGTATCCTAGTCCTGTCTTGTCATTTGGAGATCTTTGATTGCTATGGATCTCATCTAATTTTTCAGTGTTTTTTTCGAACTTCTTCAACTTTTTTGTTGTCAATAGTATCTCCCCTTTTGTGTGATCCAATTCTGCTTTCAATTTCTCATAATCTTCTAATTGTTCCTTCAAGCTGTTAATGGTCTTTTCAATCTTGTAATTCTCTTCTTCACAACTAGTCAATTCACCTTTTAGTATTATGTTTGTGTTTCTAAGCTTGCTATTTTCAGTTTCAACACGCTTCAACTTCTCAAGATTCTCATCTTCTTGTTCACTCTCTGCATTGTCTTTGTATCCCCAAAAGGAATCAAGGTTGGTTTCTTCGTTTGAATCTTCTTCACAAATGATTTATTCTTCTTTAGACTTCTTGTGATCATCATCCTAGGTTTCTTGGGTTATGAAGAGGACTTCTCCTCCATCATTATCTTCTTCATCACTCTCATCTGAGGACATGTCATCATCCTTGGAGTAGAAGCTCTTTTTATTATTGAGACTTCTCTTTTTATAGTAGTAGTTTTCAACAATATGTCCTATTCTACCATAGTTAAAGCATTTGAGAGGAGACTTACCTTTGTATCTTCCACTTCCCTTATGAAACCTTCTTACAAAATTTGTTATTTCTTCATCAAGGTCGTTATCCTTGTCTTTTGTCTTCTTTATGGCTTTAAAGACTACTTCATTGTTTGGTTGGTCACTTTCTGTACCTGTTCTCATTTCATATGCTATAAGAGACCCGTGTAATTCATCCATTTTCATTTTGGTCAAGTCCCTAGTTTCTTCAATGGTAGAGACCTTAGCATCATACTTCAAGAGAAGTGATCTCAACACTTTTTGTACAACCAACGATTCATCGAGCTCTTCACCTAATCCTCTGATAGCATTAACAACTTCATCAACTCTAAGAAGATAGGTTGCAATATCTTCCTTTTCATTCATCTTCAAATTTTCAAATTCGGCTCTATGTTGTTGAAGCTTGACCTGCTTAACTTTTGGATCACCTTTGTAGATACTCTTTAGTTTGTCCCATACCTCTTTAGCAATGTTGCAGCCCATCACTTTGCTATCAATGGTTGGTGCCAATGCTGCTGGAATAACATGTCTGGATTTTGAATTACAACTCATAAGCTTCTTCTCATTTGGATCGGTTGGAGAATTATTTGGGATTACATAGCCATTTACAACTGAGTACCAAATGTCTACTCTCAAAGTCGTTAGGTAAGTTTTCACTCTATCACTCCAGTATGCATAATTTCTTCCATCAAATTTTTGAATCCCATTTGAAATGTGCTCATGGTCATCCATATCTTCTCATGATTTTCCTTCTAGTGGTTAAACTGTTCTGAAAGCAACTTGCTCTGATACCAATTTTTGATACTTAGAACACATCACCAAAAGACTTCATCCTCCCTTGAAATCCGACCTGCTTTACTTCTGATTTTTCTCTGAAATTCGACTTATGTATCAAATTAATGCATAATGATATTTATTTAAACCATTTATGTCACTTCCTTTTAACATTAGGGCGGACCTAACACTTTCTTATTTTGTAATTTTGTTCTTTAATTATCTTCAGGGCCTACATGTACTTCCTTCTTCAATTCACTTTGTCATCTTCAAAAATTAATTTCTCCTCAACCATGAGGATCCACGTGACGTGCCACATACCATTGGAAACAAAATGATGTATACTATCCATCCTTGGGTGTTGTATCTGCATGTGCATTTTCCTTCATGTCCAAATATCTTCATCAATATTGTGGTTCAAAACCCATGACTAGGGTTGACATCAATGACAACAACCAATCTTCCAACAATATGTTGTTCTTTATTCCACAAAATTTCCTTTGTCTTCTCAACAATATGAAGGATAGATCATAAGGGGTTGGAAATGGTGATGTCAATTTTTTTATAACATTCTTTCATAGCATCACACCCCTAATCATGGTGCAACATAAGAAGAAGGAATTGAATTGTATTATTATTTTCATTTTTAAAATAACATACCAAATTTACTTCACCTTTAGCTTGGGGCTACAACAATAGTATAGGACTACTTGTTTCATGATTTTGGACTCAAAGCATTGCAAGGTTATTAATTGCTCGTTAATTGACTATCATATTCTTCCATATTCTACTTTTCATAGGTACTAATAATGTCAAGAGATTATCTATGTTAACAAAGGAATTCTCATCATTTGATTCAAGTATTCAATTATCTCTTTTGACATGTCATTTCCTTGATTATCCCACCAAGCCTTGAAAGCATTTTGTACTCCATACCAACTTTTTATGCCATTTTTATCCAAGTTATTATACCACATCAATGCCCTTTATATAAATGTCTACAAAAACAATTTCATGATTATATCTTCATTCTCAACCTTCATATCCTCCATTAGTATATGAAAAAATTTCACATGTTCAAATGCATATATAACATTTTGACCGTCAAATATTAGGAATAGGTTGATCCACATACACCTAGCTAGACATAAATTTGGGTAACCTAATATGCCATTGAAATGTACGATATCAACAAATTTAGGATCTACTTCTTCATCATTATTTTTCTTATAGCTAATGCTACCCTTTATTTAATTCATCATTAAAATTATCCTATTGATATCTACACAATCCTATAATTACACTTTTGTTCTCTGTTATTTCTTCATAAACAAACTTTTCATCATGTCTATTAACTGAAGAAAACAATAATTATGGTTTGATTTATGATTCCTTTCTCTCCTCTTCAATACAAGATCTTATTTCAATATACTTATGAGGTAGATATAAAATACTTATCTTTCCACCAACAAAGAAGTCTGATTCTTCAAATTTGTTTTATTTTTCAAACTATCACAACATGCATATAGAGTAAAGGTCTTACCAATTTGATGGTCCCCATGTGTTTCCTAAGGGTATAATCTTCAATATCATGATATTCTTGGAGATACAGGGGACTAACACTATATTTTGATGAAGTAATCTTCAAATTTGATTCATGGGATCTCTCGTTGCTACCTAAAGAAGAAAAACTAGATATTTCATCCTTTTTTAGTTATAATTTCTCCTTAATGAATTAACCATCATTGAACTCCTATTCAACCTTGGATATTAAATCTTATAGGTTTTATCTAGTTGAATATGGACATGAAATAACTCCTTTGAGCCTCTTTCACACCTCCTCATTATATTCCAACCTCTCGTCATCATTTACAATAGAGAAACAAGGTTGAGTGATTTTGGGTTCATTCATTTCCTCATAATCACTCTCTTTAGTTACCTCATTGGTATCTCCAACCGAACTGACATTATCCACTAACATAGTAATTTGTTTAAACATATACGATTCCAAAGGATAAGGGAGGAATTTTTTTTATCATTGCATACTATATCTTGAGAGGAATTGGGATCTTTTAGGGATTTGTATAGTCTTCATCGCCAACAATTGTAAATTTTGCCTCATCCTTTTGGTAGTGGCTTCTATTTTTGACAACATTATTCTTTTGTTACTTGATCCGGATTATTTTTGGCATGAAATGAGAGCGGAGATATAATAAAGAAATGTAAAGAGATATATTGGATATCCAATAATTTAACATAAATGTATAAGAGATGCAACCATAAACACAAAGATACAGTAATACACAATTTTCTATTAATGAGCGAAAATGTACAAAGACTGTAAAAATACAGAGTGAAAGACTCCCTAGAATGGTTGCAACTTATCTCTGAGAACAGATGTGTCCGCTACTCTCATTCGTAAGAAGATGATTTACAATGAGGCTCTAAAGTATTTTTTAACATAAAGAAAATCCAAAACCCTAACCCCGAAAGATGAAAAGCCAACAGTTTTGTGGACCCCGTTTTGGGTAGTTTGGTGTATCAACTTCCCAGGGGCATAACTTTGGCATACGATCTTCATTTAGGGAACACGATAGTTGATTGGAAAGGTTTATCCAAGGAATACACATGTTGTCACTAGGCTTAGACTTTGTCTACAGTTTGACTATGGCTAGCCCTAAAAACGTTGTTTAGGTCCTCAAAACGGCCCCGGAAGTCAGGGACTCAAAAACTATGAACAAAACTGCCAAACTGAAGCTGCAAAAATGAGCTAGTTGGAATAGGTGGGTGGCCACCGATATCCACCTGGATCAATCCTCCCTCCTTAGGAATCAATGGTCTCCATTGCATTGAGTTCCCGGGGGAGAAGAGAAAGTGATTGTTGTAACTGAATCTTACTGCGTTGCTTGCCTTACTGGAGACGTCGTGTTGCTTGATTTGTGGAAGGTTCTCACGAACCTATTGTTGGCAAGGTTGAATCTGTTCAACCAGTCAGGCTACATGATATTTCTGTGTGCAAAAGGAATCATTGCACTTTGTTGCAGTCTTTTCGACCTGCTTCTGTTGGATAGATGGTGCTTGGGCCGAGGCTGTATTGGTTGTAGTATCCTTCTAGTCACCTTTTGAACAGATGGTGAAGAAGTTGAATTTTGTAGTATGAGATACTACCTTGCGACACTGTTTAGGTGGGACAATAGTTGGAACTCCCTCTGGTATTTTGTAGAGATGACCCCCTAGAGAAATAATGACACTATGGGGTCGAGACTCATAAACAACATGGAGTTTCCACATATATGGTTGTCTTAATAGAACATCACAAACATCCAGTGGGAAAACATCACATAATATCTCATCCTTGAAAGGTTGGATGCCGTATGACAATCGACACTACTGGCTAACACAGAGATCTCGTCCCTGGCAAAGCCACCCGATGTTGTATGGTTGTAGGTGTGGTGTTGTCAACAATCCCAACTGTTTGATGACCTCTGCTGAGATGAGGTTCTTCTGGCTTCTGATATCAGCAATAAAATGCAGCGGGGTCCCCTTCACCCACATCTGTGAATAAAAAAGTCACTCCCCCTCTTCAGGATTTATCGGTTCTTCTGGTTGAATTTATGCGGTCGCGACAATAGCAGTGGGGTTTGCGTCGATGATCTATCTTCTATCATTATTTTTTGAATCAGATTATGAATCAGGTTCAGATCCTTGTATTTGATCTCGACCACCAATGATTATTTTGAGAAACATTCATCAGTGTTGTGCCAGGAGCTTTTGTGGAAATCACATCATTTTCTAGTGTCCTTCTTCATCTTTCCATTACCCTTATTTTCTTGAGGCTTGGACTGGTTTTATGAAGGTTGGTTGTTATGGTCGTCTTTACCATACTTTTGTTGTTGCAGATTTGTAGAACCAAACTCCCACTTGTTATGGTGCTTAAATTTATGATCAATTTTAACATCATATTGATAAGCAACACCGAGTGATGAGATATCCAGAAAATTCATTTCAGTTTGGATGTATCTGTGTAGAGCCCCACGGTATTTCATAACCAAATGTCACTCAGAGTCTTTGATACCCATCTTGGTGCACAAGGTATGAAAGGTGTTGGTGAAATCCGACACTTCTTGGCCCCTCTCTTGATGCAATGTGGTCCATTTCATGTACTGGTCTTCATAGTTTCCAACAGGGTAATATTGTTCCTTGATCGCATCCACAAAAAAATCTCAGGGGGTCTCGACCCATATATTCCAGACTCCTCAATGGAACTTTGCTCCCAGTAAGTTTCCCGCCAATGTTTGACATGGGCGAGAGCCTTAAGGAGTGTGAAGGTGATATTTTCCTCGTCGGAGAAATTATGAACAAAGACATAACCTTCTAGTAGGTTTAACCATTTTTCTAGGGCATCTGCATCTATCTGTCCTTCAAATATGGGAATATCAAAATTAACTTGTACCTTGAAAGGCAAGGTGCTTCCAAAGTGGTCGCTTGATGAAGACGTGCCTGTTGTTATCGACAGGCGTTGAAGGATGTGGGAAAAAATCTCCATCATCTCCTCCCTCTATCGTGTGAGAGCTTGCTCAAGCAACAAATTAATAGAATCGTCTACTCTGTTGTTTTTCTTTGCTTCTGCCATAGAGGGTTTCTCATGTGAGAGAAATTTTCCTCAAGAAAGACAAGCTCGAGACCCAACTTGTTATACTCAGACCTCGTCGGGGACATGCACTGAAAAAACGATCAAGAGCAACCTGCTCTTATACCACTGATCCAGATGATTTTCGACACGAAATGAGAGCGGAGATATAATAAAGAAATGTAAAGAGATATCTCAGATATCCAATAATATAACAGAAATGTATCAGAGATGCAACCATAAACGCAGAGATACAATAATACACAATTTTCTATTAATGAGCAAAAATGTACAAAGATTGTAAAAATACAAAGTGAAAGGCTCGCTAGAATGGTGGCATCTTATCTCTGAGAAGAGATCTGTCTGCTACTTGTATTCGTAAGAAGATGACTTAAAATGAGGCTCTAAAGGCATTTTTAACATAAATAAAATCCAAAACCCTAACCCCGAAAGATGAAAAGCCAACAGTTTTGTGGACCCCGTTTTGGGTAGTTTGGTGTATCAACTTCCCGTGGGCGTAACTTTGGAATACGATATCTGTTTGGGGCGCACGATAGCTCGTTGAAAATGTCTATCCAAGGACTACACATGTTGTCGTCAGAATTTGACTTTCTCTACAATCTAACTATGGTTAACCCTAAAAACGTTGTTTAGGGCCTCAAAATGGCCCTGAAAGTCAGGGACTCGAAAACTAGGAACAAAACTACCAAACTGAAGCTACCAAAATGATCCAGTTGGAATAGGTTGGTGGCCACCGATATCCACCTAGATCATTACTTCTATCTTACTTTAGTCAAGTGTGAAGAAAGTTTTTTTGGGCCTTGTTGATTATGGGTGTACCATATTCTCTTATTTTTCTTGGCAACGTTATCATGTGAATGTGTATTTTACAAAAATACATCCTAAATCCCCTTCAATGACTAATATTTGAAATTTCCCTACATTTTCTCATCTCACGAAGTAGAAAAAAAAGGTTTCAAACTGATATGCTCATCAAATTCTCTCATTTCTTTAAAAATCCTATCATGACTTTCATCTAGCACACCGGTTTCCATAACATTAGGATCTCCTATGGTTTTCTATGATTTAGAAAAACTAACATCACCTCTCGAATTATGAACAACATTGGGATATTTAAAGGAATATTGCCCTTGTTTAGTATGACCAATGCTTGTACCTACATTGTCTTCTAGTGATGGTGTTTTTGGAAATAGAGTAGACACATAAATCTTGAGACAATCTTCAAAACAATCCTTAAAAGAAGCACCTGACCAACCTAACCTAGGATTAACAATGCATGTAATACCTTCTTGAATTTATAACAATTTTTTTTATGCATGAGGGACCACAATGCCCTACAATAAAATGAATATTTCAATGCAACCTTAATAAATTATTTACATAGTAAGATATTATCTTGTTGTCCTATTCAAAATGTCCCATAACAATCCTTTTTCATGGCATTGTCAGTAAAATCTCTAATCTCTAGAACAACAAAATAGTTTCCTTGATATCTTTAGATTTTATCCTTTTTTATAAATCCATGAAATTATGTATCAAATGAGATAATATAGATTGTTAGGACATAATATTACGATGGCATCAATGATGAATGTATACCATTCTATGCTTTGATAAACCTATGTAATTCCAAGTGAGGTTCCATTTTTCCTTTTTTAATATGATGAAGTTTATACCATAAGGTTTTGGCTCTTTTCTCATGACTTCCATTGTATTAGGTTCATATATTTATCAAATATGGATTGTAAACCTTGGTGTAGATGTTGTAAGAGAATTTTAAATTCATTTCACACCATTTCTTGTCTCACCCCCCAACAACAGGTCATTAATTTTAAAGGAATCAACATTTCTTGCACAATGGAATCTCCATATGAGCAATAAATTTTAAAATTCCACTTAGAAATGTTGCGTATTGAACTAATTACCTCAAGGAATGGACTTTGTTCCTGACAATGATTTTAATTGTCGTCTCTTAAAACTACATTGCAAAGTATGAAGTCCCTCATACAACTCAACATAATGTTAGTGTCATCTAGGAGGTTACCCATTGTCACCACTTCAACTTTCCTCTCACTTTAGGCTCATTCTTTTATAAATCAAGGGTGGAATCCCTAAAAGTCATCTCTAATTTGGGATTTCAAATCAAATCATGATGGACTTTAAAGGATTGGTCCCTAACAATTGGGTGATAGAGTTCAAATCTACATATAGACGACTCATAATGGTAAACAGAGAAAAACAATAAGATAATCATATACAAGATTCAACCTGCTAAATAAGTTAATTAATCCCTTACATTAATGTTGAATGACAATGTTCAAGTAGAAGAAAATTCCATGTACATCCATAGATAGTCCATTCACCATGTAAACATCAAAATCAATACTGTTATTAATCACAATTACATAGATAGATCATATGTGATGATAGTAAATATTGAATCTTCAATGTTATAATAAAAATATAGCTTACCAGGAAGAGTTCTAATCCTATTCTTAGCTTAAATCAAACCCTCCAAAGGAAAATTTACTATCCATATTAGGGATAATCTTGTCTATGAACAATAAATTATCATGGCAAGTAATACAAAATCCTAATCTACAAAGAAATATAGAGACGTTTAAGAAACTACATCACCTAAACCCCAAAAATATAGTACATTGAGTCGTGTGGAATCCAAGATTTTGCTCATTGATTCTTAGTTTAATAGAGAAAGACACAATGATAATGTTTCACCATGTAAAATAGATTAGTTTACATTACAACATGATAAATTAGAATAGATCATCTATGACAAATCTGTAGATGATATTTCTCTCATTAATATTCTATTTCTTCTTTGTCCCACAACCAAGTCCTAGACCTATTATAGATTTGACATATTCAACTTTGATATTAAATGTAAGAAAATTAATATGACGTATACACCTTCCTTGATAAAAAAAAAAATACATTGATCAAGAGATAATTTGACATGGTCAACATTGAGCTTCATTGTAAAGCTCATTTGTTGTAGAAGAAAATCTTCACTTATCTAAGTTTAGTCCCCTTCATTAATTACTAACCATACATTCAAATTCACCTTTTGTGCTTATTTATATATACTAATTCAATCTCTAAACCAGATATATGATCTTTATTAATTTCTCATGTCATACCCATGTGCTATCTAAAATGTTTACCAAATAAGCAATGAGCAATTTGTATTAAACTAGTTTTTTCATAGAGCTTTTAACCTTTGTTTTTATTGGACACGTGGCATGTTGGGTTTGGTTTAGCTATTATGGATACCCATTGCACCAAATAATATATCTCAATTCCTTTCCAATTGTTCCTCATACATCTTATTTGGTCACGTTAATGTGGGGTATATCTTATTGAAGGCCATGCTACAAGCATCGTTGAATTTGCACCCATATCAAATTTTGACCATCAGATTCACCCTTTAATGCATTGTACCACATTGGTAATGTGAAGCAACTAGAAATTTATTAGAGTGAGGAGTGAATATCTCAAGTAGAAAAATTATGGTATGGGACATGTCTTCAAAGATAGATGGAAATACTAGGATGTGTTGGGTTAGTGTGGAAAATTATCCTCCATGTTAATGTGAGTGTTCCCAAGTGCGTACATTTACACCCCCTGACTCATGAATAGTCAAGAGAAAACTTAGTGTCCCATTTATAGGTTCCAACCAGGTGTTATAGTCGTGTGTTGTGAGTATACCTCAAACAGATAGTGAGAACCCCCTTGGATTTCATCCCCTTAGGCATCAATTACTATAACTGGACATGAATTTTATACAAAAAAAATACTATTAAGACAACCACCACAAGCTAAGGCTGAAACACCACGCATATCACCATGTAGTTATCATGTCATCATCTCTAATGAATTTGCATGTCACACTTTCAATTGGCTTACACTTGATCCAGATTATTTTCGGCATGAAATGAGAGCGGAGTTATAACAAAAAAATATACAAAGATATTGCAAGAGAGCCAATAATATAACCAAGATATAACCATAAACACAGAGATATATTAATACACAATTTCTATTAATGAGAGAAATGTACAAAATTGTAGAAATACAGAGTGAAAGACACGCTAGAATGGTGGCATCTTATCTATGAGAAGAGATGTGACTACTACTCACTTTCGCAAGAAGATGATTATTACAATGAGGCCCCAAAGGAATTTTTAACATAAAGAGAATCCAAAACCCTAACCTTGGAAGATGAAAAGCAAACAATTTTGTGGACCCTGTTTTGGGTAGTTTGTTGTATCAACTTCCCGGGGGCGTAACTTTGGCATACGATCTTCATTTGGGGTGCATGATAGATCGCTGCAAAGGTATCGTCATGGATATTCATTTTGGGGGATCAATGGGAGCCTTCAAATATTATTGAGGTGATCGATCCCCAAAAAAGTTTATTTAGGTCCTTAAAATGGCCCCAGAAGTTTAGGAACCGAAAAAAACTGCTAAAAATAGTAAATTGCTAGAAGATTGTTTTGAGCCAGTTGGAATAGGTGGGTGGCCACCGATATACACTTGGATCAACACTACCAAATGATTTCATCACTCCCTGTCAAGGAAAAATTTTGGAATTCCATGTCTCATATTGAAGTTTGATTGAGCCTTGATAGTCTCATAGAAGTGTGCTTGTCTTTTTTATTTTCATCACTGCAAAGCTCATCACCAAAACCACCTTCAACACCATTGGATACAAATTTGGAAACTATATTATTCACAGAATGAACCTTCACATTAATTCCACATTTATTCCTTTGGGGATATATTCACCTAGAAAAATTCTTGGAAACACTTAATTGATTTTAGTTGGAATTGTGACACATGTGACACTTGTGTGAAACCTTACTACCCTAAGAATTATGTTGGTTGATTCTTGTCTACGCAGGGGTTATAAGACCCAAGGTTCGGTTTGACTGTGACCAAAAAAACCCTCAAGAACTATCCCTTTCGACATCACCTTCTTGCGCATATGAAGTCTCACCCGAGGTATCTATTGGGGCTGCAAGAACCATGCTTATGCAACAGTAAGGGAAAGGGAGGTTGATGCATGAATCATTCTTCCTAATCTTAACTTATGTATGTTCTTGATTATTATCTAAACTATCATAGTCATACATGAACATTACAACATAACCAATCCATAGACTAAGTCCATTATGTGAAGTGTATCATTATTCATGAACGCATAAAGACAAGTAAGAACACAAGACACAATATCCTCTTTGAACTCCTTCTTTATTCATCTTATTTCTTACTAACTAACTATTACATTCATAATATTTTAATAACCTCAATTCTCTTTCATGCGCACACTCTCACACTCACATACACATACCTCCCTCTCTCTCCCAATCCCGTTACATATTTATACCCAAAAATCTAGGGTTTCAAGTTATATTCTTATCTATGCCAAAATAACCCATTACAATGCATGGCATAACCATCTTCAGTTAACTGGTTGTTTTCCTTCTTCTTCTTCTTGTTCTTTATAAATATTTTAAGTTGTCCTTCTATTTCTGGAAAGTAGCACTATCATCATTTGCGCTTCCTTTTCTTGCTCGCTTGCTTTATCCTTTTGTCTTTGCGATGTCTCCATCCTTCGCGTCATTTTGCACTCTTTATATCTTTTGCGAGAATCCTTCCTTCTGCATGATTCCTTCCTCCTGCATGCTTCCTTCCTTCTGCGCTCTTCCTTTATACTTAGTATTTTATATTAAAAAATCTACCTATCCAATAGGCCTCCAACACTCACTTGTGGCTCATCCCAAGCCACTCAGGACTATTGCATCACTAGCAAATTTGGGTCATTTTGCGACGACTATTTCGATGCTCTTGCGATGTTATGTCATGGAATTTGAGACGAATCTAAACTCTCTGAAACATCGTTTTGTGTCACATGGAAATTGCAATGAAATTGATTAAACATTGCAAGAGCGACGCCCCTAGGGAACTTATCACAATTGTGACAAAAAAGAAATATCATCGCCAATACGACAATTTAGGTAAAAATGTGAAACCAACATTTCGTCTCAATTGCAACGACCTTTGTGACGATAACTTTCGTTGTTTACATAAAAAAACTGTCGCAGCTATTTAAGTTGTCGTCGCACTTGCGACGAAAACTTTTTGTTGTTTAAATTGCAAAACTGTCGCATCTATTTAAGTTGTCGTCATAATGGTGACGACAACTTTTCGTTGTTTACATATCAAAACTGTCGCAGCTATTTAAGTTGTCATCGCACTTACAATGAAAACTTTTCGTTGTTTACATAGCAAAACTGTCGCAACTATTTAAGTTGTTGTCTCACGTGCGATGACCACTTTTGTTGTTTATATTGCAAAACTGTCGCAACTATTTAAGTTGTCGTCGCACTTGCGACGATAACTTTTGTTGTTTATATTGCAAAACTATCGCAGCTATTTAAGTTGTCATCTCACGTGCAATGACAACTTTTGTTGTTTATATTGCAAAATTGTCGCAACTATTTAAGTTGTCGTTGCACTTGCGACGACAACTTATGTTGTTTATATTGTAAAACTGTTGCAGCTATTTAAGTTGTCGTCGCACTTGCGACGAAAAATATTTATTTAAAAATTAAAATTAAAATTAAAAATTTATTTGATTTAATATTACCATTTTAATATTAATATTAATACAGGATGCAAATGAAGAGCTTAATGATCTTATTAGAAGAGTTTATCAGATAATTAAGGTGTAACAGACCAAAGAACAAGTGAATGAGAGATTCCAAGAATATCAAAATAATATGAAAATTATTCTTGATAGAAGAGTTAAAGAGAGATTTTTCTCTTTTACTTCATGAGATTTGGTGCCACATCAATGTTACCAAGGAATAAGATGGTAAAGTCAAGGATATTAATGGAATAGGGCATCAAGGAACAATTATGCGACAAGATATTATCAAATATTTAAGGAATCAGAGGAAATGAAGCTATCGAAGAATGACACTGAAAAGAACTAAATATGGATGGATGAATAATCATATTGTATGAGAGCATAAATATAAGTAACT
>WSFP011471144.1:0-17697 GCA_009831015.1 Picea engelmannii
TGACCATTGATCTGGTTCCACGAAATATAATTGAACCATCCGATCTGATGTCTAGACTGTCGTCCATCTCATCAAAAGATTAAATTGAGACCATTTAAATTGATAAGCACTCAAGCACTCGATAGGCCCAGTGTCTAGTCACTGCCATTGGTCATATAGAATAAGATATTTAAAAGGGAGAATATAATACGTCACTAAAGTTGATAAAGCCCATGGTTTTGTATCAATCGGTCACATGTAATGATTTGAAGGTAGTGCCTCTGCAGAACTCAGTTTTTGTAAATAAATTGTAGAGATTCGAGATCAAATTAAAAGGATGAAATTGATCTATAACTGTGATCAATTTATGAAAATATTTCACGGTAAAAATGATAAAACAATGATTATGGTTAAGTTACACTAAGAGGTGTGATGGTCCAAACAAAGGGACACAGTGTATCACTCTCACACTATTTTGAATATTATATAAATGAGGAAGAGTGTTGAGAATAATGTGACTCTGCAGTCTGAATCAGAAGATATATCAATCATAGAAGCAAAGAAAGATGTAGTAAAGACTTGCTACAAAAGTTTCCCCAGATTTAGAAAATAAGGGTGGTTGGGTGGTGCAAGGGCAGGTTGGTGCCTGCAGAGGAGGTTGGTGCTTCCTTGTCAGTTGTAGCTGACAAAACAGGGGGTCACTGCCTCCTACCAGTTGGTGTTGGATAAAAAGGATGTTGGTGCATCCTAATTAGTTGGTACTGATCGAAAAGGAAGGATATCTTCCTTCAATGTAAAATGTAAAAAAAAAATTTGCAGTTAATAGAAAACAATTTGTGGTTTTCCCATTTGGGTTCCACGATAAAATATTGTGTTAAAATTATTTTTGCATTAACAAAAGAAAAATTGATATAATAATCATGTCATTGATTCAACCCCTCCCCCCTCTCAGCGACAGGATTTGATCATTCACCGAAATACCTTTTGTTCCCCGAAGGAATCCTATAAACATCCATACCTAAGAATCACCCAAGCTAGACTACAACATAGTAGAAGACTTGAAAAAGTTGAAAGAAAACATATCGGTCATGGACATATGTAGAATGCCTCGGCAAAATGACTATCTCTTACAGGCATTGAAATCAGTAGAAAATCCTACAAGAACTGACCAAAGAGAAAATCGAACTCCCACAAATCTAAGGAATAAACCAACTATGAATGCTTACTCTGAAGATAAGAAGGGAAAAACTTTTGTCCCACCGTTCCATTTGACATTTAAAGTCTTCAACAGAAACCTCCATAATTGTTTTGTTGATTCAAGAGCATCCTTTAATGTCATGCTATTGTCTATTTGCAAAACATTAAACGCACTCCCTCTCAAAAGAGATAAACATGTTATACAACTAGACATAACCTAGGTGAAGGTTATGGGAGAGCTCAAATATGTGATGATCAGAATAGTGACACTCCCTAAATTTGTGCAAGTAATTGACATCATCGTAGTAGATTTCCCATAAGCTTATGGATTGTTATTGAGTCGATATTGGGATGAGTAGTTAAATGGATACTTTAGTACAAACTGGGATCACCTTTGGCTTCCATTAAAGGGACACATGAATATGATTAGGATCGATAGGGAAATATATCTAAAACATATTGTCACCAACTTAGAAACCCTTAATGAACCCTCATCAACAGATTTCCCCATGCTAGACAATTATTCCTGTGACTTTGATTTTGGGAATTTCTCCCCCCTCTCGTCTAATGCCCCTCTTACTTAAAAATATGAAATGATTTTTCAAGAAAACTTGCCTACAATGACCAAGGAAACCCTCTTCTGTCAAGGACCTGCGGAACAAGTAGGAAGAAAGAAGGAAAGTGGTAGGAAAAGGGAAACTGACAACTTTTTCTCGCCAATTTGGTCCTTATACTTTGACGGATCTAAATCGTAAGAAGGTTCAAGGGTAGGGTGCATCCTCATTGATCCAAAAGGTAAACGACATTTCTTTCCTGTATACTAGAATTCAAGTGCACAAACAACACAGCCGAGTATGAAGCTCTAGTACAAGGGCTAAAGAAAGAATAGACTTAAACCTTAAAGAATTTAAGGTTTTCAGAGATTCTGAAATCATTGTTAGACAAGTAAGGAACACTATACATTGAAATTCTCTACACCTGAATAATTACCAACATGAAGTGCACAGGCTAATAGAGCATGTTGAAGCCTTCAACATTACAGTGGTCCCCAGAACAAAGAAAATTCTTGTTGATTCTCTGACCACCGCTGCCTCAAGGTTATCACCTCTAGAAGACTATGAAGCATCCTAATTCATTGTGGAGCTTCTCTACAAACCATCTGTGCCCAACAATATTTCTAATTGGAAGGTCTTTGAAGGAGATGAACAGATCATAAAATTTTTGACCAATTAGGATAATTTTAAAGAATTGTCTATTGACGATGAAGTATTCCATGAGAAATTAGTAGAAATCAATCCTCATATAGATCAACTGACTGACAAACCAAGATCTCACATGATACTGAAAGGGGTAGCTAATTTAGAAAACATTTTTGACTTAAGAGAAAGGTTCAAACGGTTAACCAACACAACTACAGGGAGTTCATGTCCCATGCATGAAACTATAAATATAGGAACCTTGGAAAACCCCAAGAATATAAACCTTGGAAAGACAGTATCTAAATAGGAAAGGAAGGCCTATCTCAAAGTTTTCAAACAATATCAAGATGTCTTTGCATGGTCTTACCAAGATTTGAAAACTTATGATCCCTGTATCATTCAACATACTATCCCATTAAAACCCGAAGTGAAACCCTTCCAACAGAATCTTCAGAAGTACCACATGTCCCTGGAACTTCTCATGTGTCAGGAGTTAAAGAAACTACTAGATTCCAAAATTATCTTCCAGGTTAGACACTCTGCATGGGTAGAAAATTTGGTTCCTGTGAGAAAAACGTATGGGGAGATCCGCCTATGCGTAGATTTCAGAAACCTCAACAGAGCTTCAGAAAAGGATAACTACCCAGTCCCACCAATGGAGCAACTTTTCCAGACCGTGTCAGGCTCTGAGATTTTCTCCCTTCTAGATGGCTTCTCAAGTTACAACCAGGTTCTAGTTTCAGAAGAAGATCACTTGAAAACTACCTTTCAAACCAAGTGGGGAAACTTCTCTTATAAACGTATGCCCTTTGGGTTAATAAATGCAGGGGAAACCTTCCAGAGTGCCATGGATGTATATTTTTGAGGACTAATCAAAAAATTTGTAGTAGTCTATTTGGATGACGTGACTGTGTATTCAAAGAACAGAGAAGATCACATCCAACATTTAACCCAGATTTTCGAAAGGTGTAGGAAATACGGTATATCTTTAAACCCTAAGAAAACTATTTTTGGGGTCGAGGAAGTTAAGCTGATAGGCCACATTATATCTCAAGCAGGAATTTTCATAGACCCAGAATGGATTAGGGCTATAGCTCAGATTCCATTACCCCACAACAAAAATGCTATGCAATAATTCTTTGTAAAAATCAATTTTGTGAGGAAACTCACCCCCGATTTCACTGAAATGATCAATCCCTTACAAAAAATTATCTGTAAATATGTTGAATTTAAGTGGCACGATGAACAAAAAAGGGATTTCAGCAATATTAAGACTGTGATATCTCAAGCCCCAGTGTTGCGAAGTCCTGATTTTAGAAAATAATTATTCCTCTATACTTTCGCCTCCAACCAATAGTTAGTTGCAGTATTGACTCAGAAGGATGATGGCAAAAACGAGGCCCCGGTATCATTCATGAGAACTAATCTCCAAGGGGATGAACTAAGATGTCCGATATTGTGCGGATGAACATAAACCCTCAAATGAACTAAGATGTCTCAAATGTGAAGATGCAGAAAAAGTTATGAAGGAGCTCCATGATGGTCCTGCAGGTGGAAATTTTGTAGGAAACATCACCGCTCATAAAATACTGAGAGCTGGCTATTATTTGCCTACTCTGATCAGGGATGCTCACACATATGCTAGAAACTACAAAACTTGTCAAATAAGCATGGGGAGGGAGAAGAGAGCAGTTGTCCCACTCCAACCGATGGTTGTTTCTAGAACATTTGAGCAATGGGGGTTAGATATCATAGGAGAAATGAAGCCGAGTTCTTCAAAACAACATAGATACATACTAATTGCCATAGACTATTTCACGAAATGGGAAGAGGCCATCCCTCTAACTCATGTAAATGAAAAGGTGGTGATCCAATTCATAGAACAACAACTGATCACAAGGTTCGGTGTGCCTTCCGTCCTTCTTTTTGATAATGCAGCTTAATTTTCTTCCACCTTATTGATAGATTTGATCTAAATAAAGGAATCATAATAAGATACTCTACAAACTACTATCCATAGGGTAACGGAGTAGCATAATCAGCGAATAAGAACCTAGTAAGGATATTAAAGAAAATAGTTGCAGACAACCAGAGGAATTGGCACAGTTCACTCCACAACGCCTTATGGGATGATAGAGTGACACCTAAGGAAGCCATAGGGAATTCCCCATACTTTCTGGTATATGGATAGGAAGCCATTCTTTCGAATGGGCTATATCTCCCATCTCTTGAACTTGCTCAGGATTCGAGAGGACAACCCTCATTAGTCATACAACAAAGAATTGATACCCTCCTCATGCCAGAAGAAGAAAGGGAGAAAGAAAAATCAAATTTCCTAGCTCATCAGCAGATAGTTAAAAGTTGGTTTGATAAGCATAAGGCTAAAGAGAAGAATTTTGAAGTGGGAGATTTAGTCCTAAAATGGGACAGAGCAAATGAGTCGAAAGGAAAACATTCTAAGTTTCAGAATCTATGGCTTGGACCTTTCCAGGTGGCCAAGAATATTGGGGTAGGCATGTATCAGCTACATAATCTGAGGGGGGAACCTAGCGTCCTTCCGGTCAATGTCCAAGCCCTAAAATAATATTTTCGTTAACAAAAAAAAAATAAAAAAAAATAAAAATAAAAATAATTGTTTATATTTTCACAATGTTTGTTTTAGATAGGTCAATTGCGGAATGCATTTTTTTTTTTTTTGTCTCTTGCTATTGTATTTTTTCACTTTTGAATATTTTGTTTATCAAGACAATGTTTGACCTTAATTCATGTGATATAACAAACTTTGTTCTTAGCTCAGCGCTCACATACAACACAAGAAGCGCTAGAGGACCTGTGGTTGTTTTAAAGGGTTCTCTATCTAACCTACGTAGATGAAAAACCTTGGAAAAGTGATGAAGTGTCTTCTTGGTGGTTTGGTAAAACATTAAGGGAAAAATGGTAAGCTAGAAAGGACTACATGTACCTGAGAGACAGAGCTTGCAAAATTTCACCTTAACCATCTCATTTTGCAAATAACATAAGTCCTCCTCTCTCACTTGCTCAGGGAATTCTCCCAAAATAAAATCAACTATATCTAATGAGCACACAGTAGGAGATGGTATGCATATAACTTCGTCAGGGATATGTACATTCATTGGCAGCAGAGCAAGGTCTGTGACATCGGGGTGACTCCGTCGACGCTATGGATGCTCACTAGCAGCGGAGAAACACCGTAGAAAGTGAATAAGGGTAGCTAAAGGGCCTAGTGTCAACAAATTCTTTACTAGACTCTTTTCAAAGGGGGCATAATTCAGGGTTACAAGAAACAAAGGAAGAATAAAGGTTGAAAACCCCACAGGCAGGCTCGAATGCACTAAACAGGGAATTTCAAATCCAAGAATAAAAGAGACTCTCATAAAAAACCAGTTAAGTTCTTAATCAGAATTTACATCACCTTCACCTAAGCCTGAGGTAGGAACATATATTTTTCTCTCTCCCAGTAAGTCACCATTTGTTGAGCACTCAACACACCCTAAAAAAGCCTCTATCAATTATTTTCTTTTTTGGGTACACTTGAAATTTTGCCCAGTTTTTTATTCGATTTCATTTAGAGAAATGTTTTGTCTTTGCTTATTTTCATGTCTCTCATCACCTATTCAGGTTCATTTTGAAATTATGAAACTCCATGACTTAAAAGGCCTTAACACATGAATAAATAATTGACAGTCAAAACATTTCACCTGACGCGCTCAAATTCGGCCTCGGAAGGAATTCAAAGAAGGAAACAAACCACTCGGGAAAACTTAGTTGCCGAGCTCCAATCTCCTTCAACATCAACAAAAGAAAGTTTTTGTTTTAGCATTAGATATGATCGGATTTTGAGCATTTAAGGGGATAATCAATAAAAAATCAAAATTGATACCCTCCTCATGCTGGAAGAAGAAAGGGAGAAAGAAAAATCAAATTTCCTAGCTCATCAATAGATAGTTAAAAGGTGGTTTGATAATCATAAGGCTAAAGAGAAGAATTTTGAAGTGGGAGATTTAGTCCTAAAATGGGACAGAGAAAATGATTCGAAAGGAAAACATTCTAAGTTTTAGAATATATGGCTCAGACCTTTACTGGTGGTCGAGAAGATTGGGGTAGGCATGTATCGAATGCATAATCTGAGGGGGGGAACCTGACACCCTCCCGGTGAATGGCCAAGCCCTAAAACAATATTTTCATTAAAAAAAAAAATCAAAAAATTAATATAAAAAAAAAAAAATTGTTTATATTTTCACAATGTTTGTTTTAGGTAAGTCAATTGCAGAATGTATTTTTTTTTGTTTTGTCTCTTGCTATTGTATTTCTGCACTTTTGAAGATTGTATTTAGCAAGACAATGGTTTACCTTAATATATGTGATATAACGAACTTTGTTCCTAACTCATTGCTCACATACAACACAAGAAGCGCTAGAGGACCTTTGATTGTTTTAAGGGGTTATCTATCTAACCTGCATAGATGAACAACCTTTGAAAAGTGATGAAGTGTCTTCCTGGTGGTCTAGTAAAACCTTAAGGGAAAAATGGTAAGTTGGAAAGGACTATATGTACCTGAGAGACAGAGCTTGCAAAATTCCATCTTAACCATCTCATTTTTCAAATAACAAACATCCTCCTCTCTCACTCGCAGAGGGAATTATGACAAAATAAAATCAACTATATCTAATGAGAGAACACCAGGAGAGGGTATGCATATAACTTCATCAGGGATATGGACTCTCACTGGTAGCAGAGAAATGTATATGACGTCGGGGTGACTCTGTTGGTGCTATGGGCACTCGCTGGCAGTGGAGCAACACCATAGAAAGTGAATAAGGGTAAATAAAGGGCCTAGTGTTAGTGAATGATTTACTATACTCTTGTCAAAGGGAATGTGATTTAGGGTTACAAGAAACGAAGGAAGAATAAAGGCTAAAAACCCCACAGGTAGGCCCAAATGCACCAGACAGTGAATTTCAAATGCAAGAATAAAAAAGACTCTCATAAAAAACAAGTTAATTTCTTAATCAGATTTTACATCACCTTCACCTGAGCCCGAGGTAGGAACATAGATTTTTCTTTCTCCCAGTAAGTCGCCATTTGTTGAGCACTCAACACACCCTAAAAAATCCTCTGCTAAGTTTTTGATTTTTTGGGTAGCACTTGAAATTTTGCCCATTTTTTTATTCGACTTCATTTCGAGAAATCTTTTGTCTTTGCTTATTTTCATGACTCTCATCACCTATTCAGGTACGTTTTGAAATTATGAAACTCCATAACTTAAAAGGCCTTAACACCTTAATAAAGAATTGATAGTCGACACACTTCACCTAACGCGCTCAGATTCGGCATCGGAAGGAATTCAAAGAAGGAAACAAACCACTCAGGAAAACTTAGTCACCGAGCACCGATCTCCCTCAGCATCGGCAAAAGAATTTTTTTTTTTGCATCAAAGTCTTGCATAAGGATATTGTCGATAGCCGATTCCACTTCGACATCAGTAAAAGACAAGGGGGATAAAATTTAATGAAGAGAGAAGAGATATCTTTAATAGCCGATGCCCAATGTGCCTATCAAAATCAAGGAGAACCTAAAAATATCGTAACAAACATTCTAACCGCGCTAAAATTTATTGTCGATCGCCAATCCCTGATGCATTTTTGGCATAGAGACTTTTTCGAGGGATCTAATCTTAATAAAGAACTTGATATATTTATCGTCGATCATTTATCCTGGATACTTTTTAGAATCAACAAGTTAAGGTTTCTTTTAGAATGAATAATTTAAGGAAAGTCCCAATTCTAATTGATACATGGGAATTAGGTCGTCGGTCTTCCACGCCATGTGTCTTTAACAAATTGGAGAACCGTATGGTATAGTTTTTACCCTAAGTCATTCTTGGTTCCCTAGGTTTGAGCCATACCTCTGAGTCAACTCTACCTCAGCAACATTGTACAGTGAGATTATCAATGTCGGAGCTTTTGTAGAAGGACATTAATGAAAATATTCATAGCACATCCCCGATCCACTCACTAAGAGAGCGACACGATGGTACATTTTGATCATTTAAGGGGATAATCAATACCAAATCTAACATTAGTTTCTACCTCATGCGCCAATCAAAACAATTGTTTAAAATCACCAATAGATCACATCACCACCCACACCTCCACCTTCAACCCAAAATGAATTTAATTTATGGCAATTCAACGACAGATTTATTTAAATTTCTCTCATCACCCGAATTGAATGGATGATGCGACACGGTAAGTTATTACCTGGTTTAAATTCTCTTGAGTCATCGTAAATGAATTCATTCTATGTGCAAGGAAATTCAAAGCATCTAAAGAAGCAAGATGAGTAATTTGAAGGCTACATATATCCCATGAGTATGAAAATAACCAGGTTTTATCAAGATTCACAGGTATGTATCCAAGTATGTAAATTTGACATGGCTACAAGTTATATGTTTCTTATCCGGTTTTATTCTTTACACAGTCTCTGAAGGTTTATTTTTGTTGCAGGAACAATTCTTCCAAGAAAACCAACCACCAGATGATCACCGAGGGCACCGAAGCTAAAAGAAGTAAAGGTAGGAGAAGGATCCTCTCCAGGGGCTGCAAAACAATTAGAATACACTCTGAGACCAAAACCAGTCATCAAAATAGCAACGAAGAAGGTTTTTATTCAGCCTACAGCCTTTGGAGATACAGAGGTAAGCACATGGTCCAAGATGGCACTCCTACATTGGGAAGAAATCTTCAAAAAGATCAACTGAGAGGAATACCCAGAGTATCTCCCAGATAGTGATCCAGATGAAAGAGCACTCGATGACTAGGTGTTCCTAAACATCTGACAGTCGTACTTTCATATGGTGTCAAGAAGAACCCTTGTTTTTCCCTGTATTTAAGTCTTAAAGTGTCTCATCAACCACACAGACACACATAAATGTTTAATCAACGATGGAAATGGTGGGTGGGTTGGAGTGTTTCTATCGGTATAGGTTCAGAAATACTACAAGCTTAGAGATCCTAAGGAGCAGCTAAACACAAACTTCATTGTGAATTTCTATGAATTCCACGACACCAGCCAAGTAATGGCCTCATGGTGGAGGGAGGATAATAAGTACACCAACCGGAGCACTAGCTAGTACGTGACGACCAATTTGAGGGAGCCATACATCTATTTGATGGCTCTCATTTGTTGATTATATGGAGAGAAGGATTGCTCCATATTTTCAGAAGCATGGATGCCCTTGGCTTACACAGTGGTGATCTTCAAGAGTAGTTTCAACTGGGGATTGATAATTTATAAACAGCTGATCATATATATACAACAAGCTCAGACGTCGAAGGAAGGAGAGACACCATATTTCTACATGGAATCATATTTACTCGATGTCATGTGCACCAGAAACATCTTCATCGGCATGAAGATGAGATAGCATGTCACAGAGCTTCTGGTCCATGTCTATTTTAGTGTGTTGTGGGAGAACAGGTATAAAAAGTCTTACTACCTCATCTTCGATGAATTCATCGCGCGAATTTATTTTGTTCTTTTTAAGAAGGAATTCCCGAGACTATCGGCTACGATGAAGAAAATGATCTCCAAGGTAGGCCACTGGTACTTAGACAAGCCTGACACCTACATTAGTGTGTTCAGGGACATTGGACTACCACATCTCCTACTATATCATGTCCCGAACCATCTTGTAGTAGGAAAAATATGCTATCAAACCATTTTTCAAGGCCACAACGCCACCCTAGTCAAGGACAACAAGTGGGCATTCATACCCTATGGTTTCCATGTAGGGTTCTACTTGGTAAAAGATACGGCTCAAGCCAAACAAGAAGGGTTGAGCCAACTCAAGTTTAGATTCTAGATAGGTCAATTCTGCAACCACGACCCAAAGGGCCTGGTCTTGCAACATGCTTCACAAGTTTCGCTCGGCTGGTCATACGCCCACAGAAAATGCGAAGATGAAGTCTTCACAGAAAATGCTTAGGACTAGGATGAGGTGGTAGCAAGGATGGTCGACCCCAAAATGACCAGGTTAAGGTCCATGAGCCTGGATGAACAGGCAACGACAATAGAGCAGTTGGATCAAGAGGCCCTTAGAGCCAGGGAAGAAATCAGAGCAGCAGAGGCGGCGGAGGTTCCCCTAGTGTCTCTCGTGCAGGATAGAGGATTTTCAATGACATGATATGCATGGGTGAGGGGATTGATCATGATAGAATAGGTGCAGTGATTAATTGATCAGCTGCAGGATGACCTAGACCTTATAGGAATGACAAGCACCCATGTCGACAACCCAGTTGAAAGACGAGCATGTCCAACTATCCGTGAGATAATACAAATTGACAAAATCGTCAGGTTAGATAACCTTGAAGTTACAATGCCACAGGTTGGGTCACGTGAGGAAATTTCATCTCATTCATAGATAGAAAGAACATCAAGTAGAGAAGGTGCATCAAAAACCCTCCACGACTTGATAACAATCTATGATGATGAGGAAAGTTTGAAGGTATCCCTAGTGACTCCTGTGCAGATCACAGAAGAAAAGGAGCCTAAGAAGGCATCTTCCCCAGCTCTCGATTCTTGAATGTAGGCCCTTCCACAAAATGACTAGGAGGATGAAATTGTCTTAGACACTGAGATACCCGATGTACTGGAGACCCAAACGGACAGTCTTACGGACAAGCCAATTTTGGGCCAACAAAAGGAAGAAGTTCCACAATAGGAAATTGACATCTCAACTTCCAGTTATGAAGTAAGTACCGATTCTATCCCCGATGCTTCAATTTCTATCGGTACTCAACCTCCTGATGATAAACAAATGGAGGTTGGACCTTCAAAACAGATGGAAGAAGTTCAAGAGCCCAATCTTGAATAGATATACACCGTCGGAGGCCTGGGAAATATGCTTACGTGGGGAGATCAACAAATCCCCAAACCTATGGATGAAGTGGCTGATATACAGGCCATCTCCTATGACCAGAAAAGGAAATATATCATGAATAGAACCACCAAGAAGAGGAGGATTACTTTAGATCACTCCATCCTCATCACCACAAAGGAAAAATTGATCAACACGGAGCATGTTAAGACATCTAAACTTATCGACGCAAGGATGGAAATCACAAATGCCACCCTGGACAGAGAAAAAAGGGATGAAAAGGAGTTGGTATTTGCTTTGAAGGAATTGGAACATTGTTGTGAGTGGGAAATCCCCCTATGGACTAGCACTTAGGGTTTTATCATGCATGCAAAAAAGACCTAAAGATTCATACTTTTTACCATCATCCTAGACCTAATCCCCATTATTCTTAAGAAAATACATAGTTAAGAAGATCAAGTGAACATAGCTTATTTCCGGCGTTTGGTATCGATCCCTCTTCACGCTTGGTCAATCTTTTACTACAACTCTCCTCCCAAGGCTGGCCTGCATTCACAAAAGACAAACAAAGAACTCCATATGCATTTGATCTATGGATTAATGGGTTAGAGATCTAATCAACATGTACGCAATAAACAATGAAAACCCCATAAGGTGGGACGGGAAAAGTACTTCTTTATTATTAACTTCACTAAAGCAACTTACAATGATGAAGACGACCACTGCTCCATGAATCTGGTCCTGGTTTCCTCTTTTACTATGCACCAACTGCTAACACACTTTCTTCTCTTCTTCATTGAAATCACAAAATGGTTGCAGAATCTTGGGCAAAGGGGAATATGAATTCGGGTAGATTTTCTTTACTATGATTTTCCTCCTCCTAAATGGGGCCCCTACCCCTTCTTTTATAGGCTAAAGGATATAGTTATCTAGTCGAATGACTAGCCATGCATGGTCGAAAGGTTTAGTTAACTTACCCAAAATTGTGTGTTTCGTCAGCAACTTTCCATTTTTCATGCTTTTGTAGGTACACGTGGGCTGTAATGGGCCAGCTATTGTGTACACGCGGGATGTAGTGGAGCAGGGTGCATGGGCCTTTAAAAAGGGTATTTTTAAGAAGAGTTTTTTAGCACTGTCTTGGCAAAGAAGGTATATGAGATGGCCTGATGTCAGGTAAGTATGTCTGGTGCAAATTAGTGTTATAACAAATTCCCCCTAATGTGTGAGGTCAGAAGAGCATCTGATGGCCGAAATACATTCTCAATCTTTATCAACATACCAAACCAGTGAGCCCAGGGACTAGAATTCATGAGGTGTCATCTACAAAATAAAAATTGTCTCACCAAGGCGAGCATACCCATGCTCGGGATGAAATAAAATCATGGCTACCATTCAAATACACTGTAGATCCATGTCATATAACTATATAAAGTGTAGCCATGAGCAATACACAGTGGATCTACATCTCAAAATCAAAAAGATATACACGTATAGTATCCATCTTCTAGAAGCTCATAAGGCCTGATGGCTGCAGATGAGGTCTTCAGAGCTCGAGAAACAAATTCAAAATCTTCAAAACTCGGGTGGGAGTGTAATATGAGTGTACGAATTCACTACCCAGAGGTCTTGGACGGCTCGTCAGGCATAGACTAAAGGATCTTGATGATCAGATTGAAGGCTTCATTTATTTCAAACAAAGACTTGATTGGACTTTCAAGATGGTCAGGCATGAGGACAAGAGACAAACTGCATAGGGGCCAACTCAGGCTTAGTAAAACTTCCCTTGGACAATAGCATGACAAATGGTGAGACTCAGGCAACATGGCATTGAATTAAGTTCATGATGCAGGAGGCAACGCAAACTCTCCGTATGTTTGGAAGAATAACCAAATGAAGGAGGACACAACTCTATGTAGCGAGAACAACTTCCTAAGGTCATATTAAATCCCAGATCTTGGCTAACAAACGGAAGGATGTGATTTGTCCAAGGGTGACTCATTGTGTTGCTAATAACAAGAAAATACTTTTCTCTTCCTCTTTTTGGGGTATATTTGATTTTTTTTGTCTTTTTCAATAATTTTGGAAAAATAATAAAAGAATGCTATGTTACAAAGGAGGAACGAGTGTCGCAAACATACTAGTTCTAGGCACAAGGACAAGACTGATATTCAGAGCAAGGACATATGGAAAAATCCCTCCCGGGGCTAAAGGTGTCAAGATGCAAAGGCAAAGTGCTAAAGGGCTTGTGTATAAGGCATGCTTCAGATGGTTCAATTGAGAGAAACATGGAGCCAGCATTAGGCTAAAGACGCAAGTATGCAAATGTGGTTAACCAAACACACAATGGTAACGTCCTTTGATGTACTTTTAACGAGCCCAGAGAAGGTAAGCTCGGTGGTTTTTCATATTTAGAGAGTCTGAAAAAATGTAAAAGGAGACTCCACTAGGGTACCTTTTTCGAGGATAGTCTAGTCGGATTGAAAAGGGGGTAAACTAGCACCGACTAGACATCTTATTCAAAACCATTTTAACGAGTGTGATAAAGACAAGGTCACTCATAATTTTTTCATTTTTAAGGAGTCTGAAAAAAGCTTAACTATGGACTCCGTCAGGAATCTTCTTCTGAACCATTTTAACGAGTGTGAAAGAATAGCGTCACTCGACGATCTTTTCAATTTTAGGGAGTCTGAAAAGAGCTTAACTATGGACTCCATGGGGGTTCATTTTTTGTAAATTTAGTCCCTCAAGCCCGAAAAAGGGTTAAAATTATACCTGAGAGTACTCTTCTAGAGAACCGAGATCCCTAAAGTATACCTTTGCTCGTACAATTGACCATCCGGACCGAAAAAGGGATAAACTACCATCGGATAGACATGACGTCAAATTCCAGTTTAGCGAGTGTGAAAGGCCACAAGATCGCTCGACAATATTTTCATGTTTAGAGGGTCTGAAAAGGGATTAAAATAAGACCCATGGGGGCTACGACTCATGTATGAAACTGGTTCAGGTAGAGCCCGCTGTCAGGCTCAGACCAAGAATCTCTTCGATAGTCAACTTGGAAAGTCTCCCAAAAGGGAAGAAAACACAAACCACAATGTAAGTCCTCCCTCAGTATAGAAACCGTAGTCATGGCTTCAAGGATAGCTTCATCTGAAGGCAATTCAAAATCTGAGAAATCATGCAAGCGAGGGTCAACAATCCCAAAGGGTGAAGCAAACTGACCATATTCCATATGACGATGGAGGCTCTGGCCAGGACTGGTGGAGTCTATCAACAAAGAATCACAAGCACGAGGGCTTGAGGATCTACAAACAATGAGATCAGACTCAGAAGGAGACTCAATATTACTTGGAGCAAGAAGGGGAAGCAAGGGCTCCCATGCCCCCACTGGGTAAACCAAAGGATCAATTGTTGAGACCAATTCTCAGGAAGGAAAACATGATTTCATAGGTTCCTGCTCAGAAGCGATTAAACATCAAGGATAAGATTCCACATAATTAACTTGTGGCGGAGTAGAGTCTACACAAATGCTAGGAACATATAAAGGGGTAGTCTAAAATAATGTTGAATTAGGATGGTGATTATCAGATGTTAGTTGGTCGATAGTGACAATGCTTCCATTGTGAGGGAAATACATCACCTAGAAGAGCGTAGACACCATAGCATTCATAGCATATACATAATCACGCCCGAGAAACATATTGAAATCTAACGGGCCTTGCACCACTATAACATCAACAAGGACAATCTTCCCACCTAAAGATATAGGCAACTGAGGAAGGACCCCCGCATATTCACTAGGATGTCTGTCAAAATCCAACAGCTCATGTGAAGAAGACACAATCTCGGGAGATCCCAAGACTTTCCAAACCGAGGAGGATAAAATACTTGCGGAAGCTCCTTCATCCACAATACATCGATAATTTTTTGTTGAATTAACTTCAACCCTTATTTGAAAAGGTGCATAAGAAGGAAGATGAGGCTCAACAAGATCATTCCAATCAAAGGAAACCATCCTAGGGCTTGGAGGGGGTATACTCGAAATGAGCAGAATGCCCCCTTGTTCTGAAAGTACTGAACTGGAAATGCTAAAAACATAGTCGGTAGACACTTCACTCCCCAAGAGAGGAGTGGAATCAGCGGAAGACTGCATCGGCGTGACCACTTTCTCAACCAATGGCTGCATAGACTGAGAGACTACATGGTCTAAAGGCACCTCACCCCTCAAAAGAGGATTGGAATCAGTCAATGACTGCATCGGCGTGACCACTTTCTCAACCAATGGCTGGATAGGTTGAGAGACTACATGGTCTAAAGGCACCTCACCCCTCAAAATATGAGTGGGATCAGTCGATGATTGCATCGACATGATCACTTTCTCAATGAATGGTTGAATAGGTTGAAAGACTACAAGGTCTAAAGGCACCTCACCCCTCAAAAAAGGAGTGGATCAGCCAATGACTACATCAGCGTGACCACTTTCTCAACCAATGGCTACTTAGGCTAAGAGCATACATGGTCTAAAGGCACCTCACCCCTCAAAAGAGGAGTGGGATCAGCTGATGACTGCATCGACATGATCACTTTCTCAACCAATGGTTGAATAGGCTGAGAGACTACAAGGTCTAAAGGCACCTCACCCCCCCAAAAGAGGAGTGGGATCATCTGATGACTGCATCTCCATGACCACTTTCGCAACCAAAGGATGAATAGACTATGAGGAAACCTCAGAAGACTAAGAATCAAAAGATCTTGCAGATAGGGACCACAATATTTGTACCTCTGGAATGCCAAGGCACAAATGAGTAAGGTGATCTCCCTTGCAAATCTTACAAGGGAACTTAGGATTATGTCCTATCCGTATAGGTTTCTCAACAGAAGCGATGCCCCGAGCATGACTAACAGTGGTTGGTTGCACATCTCCAACATGACTTGTAGAGGTTGGTGATGGGTCTATAACTTTACTTGTAGATGCTATAGACCTATTACTAGTATGATTAGCAGTGACTGGACTCTTTCCCCCAGCATGACCTGCAGAGGGTGGGTGATTTCCCCCAGCATAACTTGCAGAGGCCAGGTGTTGGTCTTCAACGTGACTTGCATAGGTTGTCAACCTATCTCCAACATGACTTATAGAGGTTGGTGATTTCTTCTTCCTATTCTTCCTCTTTCTATTTCGTTTAGGCTTCTAGTTACTAGTAACTGTACTTTCACCAGAGGCGGGAGAAGGAGGAGGAGAAGACTTTGCTGATGAAGATACATCAACAGGGTGCCATGACTTAAGGTGCTTAACTAAGAAGCGTCAAGAGCGTTCAGGACATTTGGAATGGTACCCAACCAAACCGGTAGTCCCACAATCAAACCAGGAATGTACAAAGTGGCCATGAAAGGGACACCAATGTTTCCAAAGAAAGGAAAAGAACAAGAATCCCCTTACGAAGGGGTTCCTTGGTTGGTATCTTCCGAAACTTTAGCCATGAATATCTTATGTAGAGGTTCTCCACTTGTGGGATCATTCAAATCTGTAAAAGTCTCACACACTGACTCTGAAGAACCAGTGTTATCAAAAAAACGCATATAAAGAGGTAGCTCCACATTTCTAAGTGGAAGACTGAAAATTCCTCTCAATCGGCAGAGTGGGCAATCTACTACCCTAGGCTAGAGACCCAAATCCATGAGTGACTAACTCACTATGGAAAACTAGGGAGCATAGAGATCACACTAAAAGTTCCTAAAGGAAAATCAAGAAAATGACTAATTAGTTGGAAGGACAGTTACACCAACCAACACTAGAGAAACTTATTGGTGCAAGTGAAACTCGAATACGGAAGCACCCTCCGGGTATACTCTACAAAGAGTGGCCCGATGTCTGCCCTAGGAACTGCGGTATACCCCCGCAGTCACCTGTGTAAGTCCCTAAAATAAAGGCAAATAGTTTTCCATCTCGTGAACAATCACCAGGAGGGTACAGTCGACAGTCGGGTGGACCGCAATGAGCAGGGTATCAAGACCAAACAAGGGTATTGAACGCAAGTGTTCCATAAGATGACTGAGGACCTTGAATGGATTCGAGACCCACGAAGCTCTGTGGAAAATGCGATCAACGAAATCCCAAGACAGGTCCTCTATATGCATTCCCCACTACGCTTGGTCCTGCTTTGGAGGGGTTATCTCTGTTACCTTTCTGCACGCGACCTCGTGTTTATCCCCTGTGTCAGAGGGGGGTCCCGAATAATTTCCATGTTACTAGACTTCTACACTCCTTATCACAGACTCATATGTTTGTTTTATAGACTTGAAGAGTTTCCTCTCCAACCTAAATCAAGGCTCTAACCTAATGTAGTTGATGGACCCTACAAACATAAAGTCTAGTAAATTTTAATCAACATTCTTTTTACTGGATTGATTTACTCAAAAGGGTA
>WSFP011471145.1:0-17697 GCA_009831015.1 Picea engelmannii
TAGTCATGGTTGGGTTTAGTAAAAATGGCACACCCTTGAACTGGTGCAAATACCTTCTCATGAAGATGTTGTAAGCTTTCGATGTACATGAGCAGGCCACATACTTCATATATGGCTACCTATTGGTTGTTTTTTCTATGTGGGAGTGGTAGTTTCCCCAGGGTCGATGCCTCTCCCATGAACCTGATATTCGAATCACCAAGCTCTTCGACCCTTGGCACAGTCGCATTGTTTTTACTCACTTGATAGAACACGACATCGGATTTTTTCAATGGCACAATGACCCGATTTGCGCCACACAACGCCCCAGGATTCTGCAGGGGCTACTCAACCAACACGCCCATAATATTGGTTCGACATGAACCATGAATTCACATTTGTGAGGCCCTTAGAAACATCTACGACCATTTTTCACACCCCTCCATTACCTCTCTATTTGGATGAGGAAATTCTAGACAAGGAATTCATGGGTTGACTGTGAGTTACAAAGGAAAAGAAACAATCGAGTTTTACCTACTCGATGTCTCCCATCTTGCAGTGGTCAACTCCTGTGTAGACACCTGGTTCTGGGACCATCTCATCAAAGAGATATTGGATGCCTTCAAGCTCAAAGGAAATGGAAGATAAAGGTGAAGAGGAAGAACTACCTCAGTGGCCAGTTCAGATTCCTTTCTCATCCATCCCAAATGACACCACCATATCTAGTAAGCGGTTGTGTGAAGTTTTTTCTTCTGCATTTCCTTTAAAGAAGCAGCGCACTAATTATCCATCCAAGTTCGTCATTGACCCCATCATCATTGAGGCCACTCCTCTCTCTTCCCTTCAACCTCTGACCCGCACCACTACCCCTCCTATCCACACAACTAATCACATTCCTTCCTCGGTCCTTGTGATAACCATCATCGATGACCCCTCGGTGAAGAAAAAAGATACCCTCATCATTGAGGAACTTCCCAGCTAGCAACAAAGGCTACCCACAGACATCCTATTCACCACTCTATCATCCACTACCCACACCCACTTCGACACGGTCTTGCCAAAGTCTATTGACCCCTCTACCACAAATGTTGGCACCACCATCCCACTTCCCTCCACTTTTCCCTAGGTTCCACATTTCCTAGTCCCCCTGGACACACAACCAAACATTGTTCTCCATTCTGAGCCAGAGATAGGGCCATAGATTCAAACGTAGATGGACCTGGATCCTCCAGATACTCACATGGACACCCAAGAAGATACTCACTTGGCTCATAATACTAGTTTCGTTAAGAAACAGATTGAGCTAATGCTACAGGACCCTCAGCAGTGTCGAAAAATCTTGGAAATGTGCCTTGATCGCAAGGACGTGATTATGACACTCCCTCCCGCAGTTCAAGATTGGCTCACCCATAGTCTCCACCCTTCGTCACCTAGTCCTAATGGTGTTGACAGCCCCAGCCTATCTAAATTATTGGTCACCAGTGGTCTATCTCTAGCTTCACGATTTCCACTTGATTAGTCCCTCACCACTAGGGAGCTTGTGACTTGGTCCACTCCCTATATTTTCCATATCCATGGATCATCTTGAGTAGAGGATTGTTGCAGTAGAGTAGAGCAACGATGAGCTCACACGACAAACGCAATAGTTTCATGCAAACATCATTGTAGCATCATCTGCCAGAGCGCATGAGCATGGATTGTGGGTATAGGTTGAATCCATTGTTGTGCTTTTTTTAGAGAAGTTTGTTTGTGTCTATCCCACCTTCAAAAAGGTTGCTCTCAAGATCCCAGAGGAGATCACTCTCGTTGCGCCTCTGCAACAAATTGATCTCATTGTTCATGCTTGGTCACAACTGACAACAAAGACCAACACCTTGCAACAAGAGTTGGCTGTGATCAAATTGAAAGAAAAGGAGCATCCCAAAGAGAAGATGGAAAATCTTACGCAGGCAGATGCGGAGGGAAATCATGTCAAGTCCTCTCTTGATCACTATGTTGAGGAATGTCGTTGGCTCTTTGACATGGTTAACGACTGGGTTGGCTTACTAGAATGATACAGTGAACCAATCAAATAATTACGTGCATAGCTCAACAGGGTGCACATGGAAGCCCAAGACCTTACTAACCTTGTTGTGTAGGCATCCAATTTTATAGAGATCCAGGTCGAAGATGAACAACTGGATGCAATGGATGAGTCTACAAGGGAAACTAAGAAAGAGCTTTGAAACTTTCGGCCTATTGTGCAAGTCGAATATGTCCAAATGCAGTAACTCAATTCCATTGTCGACACAGAATGGACTACTTTGTTGGCCACTAAGTCGAAGGATCCAAATATGACAGTTTCTCAGGAATTTGTTGTGGGAGCCTCAATCTTGGCAAGGAAATGGCAGGACTGTGTGGAGCACTACGAAAATTTCTGCTAGTAGGCCCTTGCCATTGTACCTGAGTTGGGCCCTCTATTTGAGGGAGACCACAGTAGAGAAGCGGAAGGTTGACTCGGGATGAGTCAAAGATTGTGGTCGGGGATTGTCGGGCCCTCCATTTTTTAGGGATCCCCGTTTTTCCGGAAATACCAAAGTTTTGCGAGAAAGCATAGCATGGTAGCGAAAGATTAGAAGCAGCGCAAAACTGTTAGACGAGTAAAAATCCAACTGACAATAAAAGCCAACTAACAGTCTAACATCAGTGAAAAAACATCATGTACCAACTGGACAAGTAGCGAAAAATCCAAAGAGCTCGAGCGCATGCAAGAAAGAAATGAAATCAAGAAGCCAAGAAGCGGCTAAGGAAACAATATATAAATATGGAGTTATGTAATGGGAGAGGGTTATGTTACTCTCTTATGTTTTGGTTTTACCACTGTTAATAGTATGATGATTATTATTGAGTCTATCCTGTAAGAACTGTTGTAAAGGGGGTTTGAATGGCATTGTGCTTGCGCAAAATCTTAAGAGTTTGTAACGAGCATATGGGGATGGATTGTTCTATATAAGCTATTGTATGAGAGGTGTAATTGTTGTAACACCATAACGAGGTGATGATAATATAGAAGAAGGTTATTTGGGCTCTAAAATTTTGTTATCGTGTTCATGAATCCATAGTTTCTATGTTGCGTGACTGCTTTTGTTATGTCTATTTCACAATTAATCACTATTTATGTATGTCTTGTTGAGTATTGATGAATTGAACTATATATGGTCATGTTGAACACGATGGTGCATCCTCTTTGACTCCCTTCACCACTTAAGTCTCGGATGCGCTTCAGGTGAGACCTCCTTCCCTTGCAGAAGGTTGAACATGCCAGTGCTACTAGACTACAGTGGTACCTTTGTTGGTAACCTCCGAGAACCTTGGTCTCGATCTCACGCCAATAAGGCCATACATGTCAGTACTGGGGCAGTTTCAACAACAGGTTATTTCCAGGGTAGATTATCATTTCTAAGGAATGGCACAAACACCTTTAAAAGTTAAGGACAGATTGGATGGAGCATCCAAATTCATATCTTGGGAAACAAGAGTATATTTGGAGTGAAAGGAGTATGACCTTTGGGAGTTAGTGGACAAAGTAGTTGTTCCACTGATAGATCTGACAACTTTGGAAGTTCATGAGAAGAAGGAGATCAAAGCAAAGAGGGTCATCTTGGATTTAGTGAATATCATCTAATTCCTCACCTATCCGAGAAGAAGATGGCCAAAGAGATGTTTGATGCCTTGGTAGGTTTATTCCAGAGCACAAGGATGAATAGGAATATGGTCTTAAGAAATAAACTCATATATGTGCATATGTCTAGATATGACAATGTTACTAGTTATTTCATGAGGATCACTTCGGTACATGATTAGCTTGCATCCATATGGGAGAAAATGGAGGACGTAAATCTCATGAAAGTGGCATTGAATGGTCTTCCCAAGTCTTGGGAACCATTTGTCAAGGGAGTTTGTGCTCGGGAAAATCTCCCATATTTGTAGAGGTTGGGATGATTTCTTCTAGGAAGAGACTCGGGAGGAGTATAAAGTAGGCAAACGAGGAGATGAAGAGGAGGAGAACTTGGCCCTTGTTAGTAATACAAGAAAGGGAAAAGGAAAGGGTTCCAAGGGTAATGGTGAGGAGTCAACCTCATAGCCGGGGAAGAAGGACTTGAGTAAAATAAAGTGTTTTTCATTCCACAAGTATGGGCACTATGCATCACAATGTCCAGAGAAGAAGGGGTAAGCAAAGACGCATACAGTAGCATCAACAGAGATGCAACTGGATGGGTTTGCAACAAAGTTTGAGAAGGAATTCTCAAAGTTCTCTTGCCTCTCTACCAACACCAACTTAGAGAGTGCTTGGTACTTGGACAGTGTTGATTCTAATCATATGACAGAAGCACAAGAGTTATTCAATAGTTTGATGGAGGACTCAGAGACCCATGTGAAGCTTGCTGATGATGCAAAGTATGTAGTGAAGGGGAAGGGAACTATCACGTTCCAACTTGAGCTAGGAGGTTTGTTAGAGGCCCGTGATGTGCTTTCTGTACCACAATTGAAGAAGAACTTTCTCTTAGTTTTAGTTTTGGAGGATAGGGGTTTTGTCGTGACTTTTCAAAGGGGGAAAGTACTCATATGTTTAGGGGGAGCTATCCCTGACACAAAATTCAACATTGTTGTTAGAGAGGGAAGGTTATACAGGTTTCAGGGCAATCCTATATGTGGATCCAAGGGGATCTTGGATCATGGATTAATGTCAGTGACAAAGGATGAAAAACAGGGGGCTCTAAAGGGTGAAAAAACAAAGGATGAGTGGAGTTTATAGATTTCCAATGTGGGGAGTAAACCTTCAGATGGAAAGAGGGAGTTATCCCCTTCCAGTTATGTCAAGAGACCAAGTTGGTACGAGATGACATTGATGGATGCTCAAGAGCGGGAGGCTCCTAAAGCACATTAAGGGAGAGTAGGCCTTCGATGAAGTTTTCAAACTTCATGACATTGATATGTAGCGTCATCGATTATGTGACTTCCAATATTCGGTGAGAAACTGACCAACGAGGTTGGAGGGATTCCAGTGAGCAGGATGATGTGTGTGATAATGTGCCAGGGTTGAAGGGAAACCAATTCTAGGTGGCTCTTTGAGAAATACCTTCCTCGCTAAGAGGGAGCATTGATGATTGGTAGCATAGGACATGCATTTCTGCACAGGTCTAAGTGTTTAGACGTGTGGAAGTTGTCCAAAGCCTTCTACCTTGAGACTTTACTTTAATTAAAGGAATTACTAAATCAAAGTACTTTTATTAGTGAGTTGAGTTTTATTTAAAGAAATGATTTAATTGGAATTAGTGAATTAAATAATAGTCATTGATCTCAAGTGAGGTGAAAAGTAATATCAGTCATCAATCACTTTGGAGATTAGGGTTAGGTCATAACTCAATCTTATAAAATCTAGGTTAGGGTGAAAGAGGAAGACAATTGATAGATTGATAGAGAGAGAGTGATTTGACAGGAAGAGTATTGAATCACGAAGGACTGTGATTTAAAGAGATGTTGGATAGGTGGAGAAGGACTTCCATCTAGAGATCTAGGCCAAAGGAAGAGAGAGAATAACCGTATAGCAGAAGGATCGACTGTCCTTGACGGTGTAGGTATTCTGGTACACGTCGTGTAGAACGACGTGGGTTTCAGCATAACAGTCGTGTAAATAGCACAGAACAACACAAGTATCAATGTAACAGCCGTGTTGTTGTCGTACAGGATCACACAACAGCAGTGACAACAGATCGACCAGTTAGCTTTTTTATGTACTTTGTCTCTTTTCTAATCAATCCATTTCCCAGTAAGGGAGCCATTGTAAGCTTTGAAGTTATTTGATGATAAGCATAATTGATGGGTAGAATATCTTTGTGTATTACGCAAGAGATTTTTGGTTTCCAATATTACTTCCGCTATCTTTATTTGAGTTGAATATTCTAGCAATGTATTTTTGTTTTGTGAGCGGCTAATCTGATTTGCAGTAAGGAAATCACTAGATAAAAAGATACCTAGGTGGTGGAGTAAGAGGATTTCAACAGTTAGTGCCACAACCGAGGGTCGATTGTGGCAGTCTGCAACACAAGTGGTGTTTCCCTTCTTGTACTTGGTGTTCAAGTGGAATTGATGTAGGTATGTGGACCACTTATGATGGTGGTCATTTTGTAACTTTCCTTATGTCTGCATGAATTTCATAGACTTGTAATCAATGTGGATGATCGTTTCCTTTCCTAGAATATAATGTTTCCACTGTCAACTTGCATGCACAATAGAGTAAATGTCTTTGTCATATGTGGGATATCTACAAATATCATCAGACAATGTTTCATTGTGATAGGCCATCAAATGTCCCTAATGAGATAGGACCGCACCGATAGTGCATTCAAAGGCATCTATCTCAATCTCAACTAGTTGTTGCAGGTCTAACAACATGAGGATTGGTGCAAAGCAGATGCGATGTTTTAGATCCTATAATGTTTTCTATTGTGACTAGGGCCAGGAAAACTTAGCTTTAGCTCCACCCTTGGTCACTTCACTTAAGGGCCAAGCGATATGAGAGCATCCCGACATGAACCCATAGTAGAAGTTGGTGAGGCCCAAGAAGTTGTTAAGCTCTATCATAGTCTTTGGGGTTGGGTAGTCATGAATGAATTGGATCTTGGTCAGGTCCACATGCACCCCATGTTCATCCATGATGTATCCCAAGTATTGAATTTGTTGCATGTTGAATGATCATTTATCCATATTAGTGTATAACTTGTGTTGTCGTAGGGTCCTCGAGACCTACTAGATGTGTTGTAGATGCTCTGCCTAGGTCCGACTGAATATGAGGATGTCATCCAAACATACGACCACAAAAGAGTTTGTGAACGGTCACAAGATATCATCCATCATACTTATGAATGTCATTGGAGCATTAGTCAAGCCAAAAGGCATGACCAACCATTCAAAAAGGCCTTCTTTAGATTTGAAGGTTTTTTTCCATACATCGGTTTGTTCTATCAGAACCTGGTGGTAGCCAGACTTCAAATCAATCTTATTAAATAACTTAGCACCCCTAAGTTGATCAAGAAGACCATTAATCTGGGAGATCGAGTATCGATTCTTGACAATGATCTTATTTAGGGATCTATAATCAATACAAAGTCACCATTTCCCATCCTTATTATGTACCAACACAATTGGTCTCCCACAAAGGGAGGAGCTCAGTCGAATGTGGCCCTTGCAGATGAGCTCATGAATATGACACTTTATTTCCTCATTCTCCAAAAGGGAGGGCATGTATATTGGACCATTTAGAAAGGGCGCACCAAGCATCAAGTCTATGGAATTTTTTTCTTGACAGTGTAGAGGCACCCCTGTAGGTGAAGTGAATATATCTCTATATTCTACATCAACCTTGTCCACTTGCTTCTATTGTGTAGAGATATCATGTTCAAAGGCTATGTCAATCGCAATGACCTTTCGTTCACCTTTTGACTAGACAATGAAGAGGAAAAAAATTGCAGTCTGAGAGATTACCATCCAACTCTATTTTTCCAATATCAATGAAATTACAATACTTAAAACTACCTGTGGTGCCCTGTAGGGCCGACCTCCCAAAGTAACAATGACACTACGAGGTCGGGACTCATAAACAAGATGATGTTTCCACATATAAGGCTCTCCTAAAAGAACATCACAAACTTCAAGTGGGGAACATCACACAATACCTCATATCTTAAGGGCTTGATGTCGTAGGATATGTGTTGTTGTCGGTTGACGCGAAGGTCTCGTCCTTAGCTCAACCAACCAAGGATGTATGGTTCAGGGTGTGACATTTTCGACAGTTTCAGTCTGTTGATGACCTCGACTGATATGAATTTCTTCTAGCTCTCGCTGTCAACAATGAAATGTAGTGGGGTCCTCTTCACTCACATGTGTGAATGGAAGAGGTGCTCCCCCTCCTCAAGATCCTATGACTCATCTGGTTGGTGCTTTGCGGCTGCGATGGTAGCACTGGGTTCTACATCAATGACTGCTTTCCTTGTTTAGAATTAGAGTTCAATTCAGGGTCCAACTCCTTTTCTTTAAGCTCAACCAACATTGACTTTTTAAAGCAACATTCATTGGTGTTGTGTCATGGGATTTTGTGGAACTCACACCACTTTCCAATGTCCTTCTTGACCTTCCACCTACGCTTCTTTGCCAATGATTTGGACTAGTTGTCTTGAGGTTGGGTTTCCTCGCTCCATCCCTTGTTTTGTGAGTTAGGGTCACCTTTACCATACTTTTGTTGTTGCAAATTTTTAATGATTTGTAAATTGTCATGGATATTCTAGTGGAGTAGTTCGTCGCAATAGATCTGATAAATAAAACTAAAATATACACTATGGGGGTTAAATTCCTTTAGATTCTAGAATCTTTAGTTACTGATTTTTTGCTTATACATGAAATAGATAAAATGTGGAAAATAGAGAAAAATAAAATACAATCACACACCATCCACAAAAAAACACAAATATTTCCTCTAGGAAACCCTTACGGGAGAAGACTCGGCTAAAAGGTTAGGTTGCTCTGCTTTCTTTTTTATAGTATGGATATAGTGCAAATACAAAGGAGAAGGCACTCTCTATAGATTTACCTGTGACTTGTGGCCTATTAAGTTGTTACAAAACATTAACCCCCTCTATTATGCTCTCTAATTTTCCCACTCCTGGTTGTTCTACTATGCTATGGAACAAAATACAATAACATAGAATGGAACCCCTTCTCCTAGCGGCCCAGTATTTAACATAGCTCGATAGTCATCTAGGGTTAGGGCATTGACTTCCTCAACCCTGAATTAGTGATCGGGTTCAGATCTTCTAGAATTTTCTTAGAAAATCCACTACGTGGCTAGCCCCACACATTTAAGTAATGCAAATCGACGTGACATCCACTTGCACCACGGTGATCAATATGGTAGGTCAACTTGCGGGAGGCATAACTTTCGCATAAAAACTCTGATTGAGGTGATTCTTGCACCATTGGAAATGTCTCTATGTGTAGAATATACATTGTGCAGGTTTGGCCCATTGAAAAATGTCGTTTGGTGCCTCATATGTCTCTGGAATATTTTAGACGGTTTTTTGGACCCAAATTTTCAAATTTGGACCAATCACTAAAATGGCTCTACAAGTTGATTCCTTGTATTTTTCACCCATAAAGCATCGAGATAGATGACAAATAATATAATAATCCAATCTGGACCATACCTATCCATTTAGGGAGGATTTTGGTCCCCAAAATCTTTATTTAATGAGGTGAGGAAATTATTCCTCTACCTTCACCTTGTAGTACCATTTTGCTTTACTTGGAAGTTGTCCTTTCAACCCATTCTTCCAAAAGTCATGTTGCCCCTGTCTTGTAGTTTTGGACCTCTTCTGCAAAATTGTGTCCTCCGCCAGCTCTGCCTTAGCATCTGGTTCTATGTCCTCTATGGAAGGTAGGACCTCCTCCTCCTCCTGATCCAACATGGAAGGCTCATAGAGTTTGAGATTCTCCACATTCACTACTGATAAAATGCACATGTATGGGGGTAGACTAAGTTTGTAGGAATTATCTCCCTCCTTTCCCAATACCTAAAAAGGACCATACTACAAAGCCTTGATATTCTTACCAGGACCCTACAGTCTTTCCTTATTCATTTGTAACCATACTGTGTCTCCCACTCTAAATGTTCTATATGTTCTGTGTTGGTCATGTTTAGCCTTGCACCTTTCATGTGACTTCTTTAGCATCTCATGTGCTTGCAAATGGATCTGCCTAATCTTATTAACAATTTTTTTCTGCTTTTAATGCATCTCCTATGAGGTCCTCCCTCACTCCTCCTTGTTGTCCATATACAACATCTAAGGGTGAAGGTGGAAAATATCCAAAGCAAGTTTCAAAAGGTGACTTACCAATATAAGTGTGGACTACTTTGTTATAAGAGTTGTATATAGATCAGATTTTCATCCCAGGTCTTCGTATGCTTCTCATTATAACACCTCAAAAGTTGCACCAAAGTCTTGTTGACTAATTTTGTCTGCTCATTTGTCTGTGGGTAGAATGATGTATACCTCTTGAGCTTAGTGTCCATCTTCTCCCACAATGTAATCCAGAAGGCACTGAAAAATCTAGTGTCCCTGTCTGAAATGATGCTCCTTGGTATCCCAAAGTGCACCCAAACCTATTTAAAGAACAAATTTGTTGTTTCTTGTCCCTTGATGGTATTTTTACAAGGCATGCGAATGCACATTTTTCTCAACCTATTAAATACCACAAATAAATAGTCATGTCCCTTTCGCATTGTTGGTAAACCACCCACAAAATCCATGGAAATGCTTTCCCAAGGTCTAGTGGGTACTGATAAAGGATGGTATAGACCTTGCTTCCTACTACTAGGCTTGATGGTACAACAAAGTATACATCCTCTAATATACCATGCTACATCTTCTTGCATTCCAAGCCAGTACACATACCTATGTAAGTTGGCAATTGTCTTCCCAACACCAAAATGTTCTAGAACCTTGGAGGTGTGAGCCTCTCTGATAAGCTGCAATTGTTCACCTTTAGGAACAAAAAGTGTGTCAAGCTTGTAGAGTAGACCATTTTGGAAATGATAGTCAACCTTGTTGTCACCTTCTTCTATATGAAATTGACTCTATACCTATTGAAACGCCTCCTTGAAGTCCTCATATTCTATGTATGCCTCTATGTATGCATCATGGGTAAAAGGCTCCATGTGCATCAGAGTTCCCAAAGCTATAATATTGGATGTGGGTGGTCGTGAAAGCATGTCTGGAAACTTGTTTGTGCTACCCTTCTTATACTTTATGACCAAATGAAAATGTTGTAAGAATCCCATCCATTTGTAGTGCCTAGTTTGATGTAACTTACTCTGGGCCTAAAAATACTAGAGAGATTGGTGATCTATGTGGATGATGGTCTCATTTCCCATCAAATAGTGCTTCCACTTTTTGACAGCTTGTACCAAGGCATAGAGTTGTCTGTCATAGGTAGGGTAGTTGAGGACTGCCCCATGAATACTTCATAATGATAACAGACAGGCCTTCCTCCCCGCATCGGGATCGCTCCCATGGCATACCCACTTGCATTTGTCTCCACTTCGAAGGGATTATGTAAGTTTGGTAGTTTGAGCATTGTTGCTTGATTGATCTTTCTCTTCATCTCATTAAAGGCTTTATAATAATTCTTTCCCCACTAGAAACTCTTACTGCCCATTGCTATTGTGTGGAGTGGTGCAACTACTGCTGAAAATGAAGCTATGAACTTCCACAAGTGTTGTGCTACCCCAACAAAGCTCCTAATTTATGTGCAGTTTGTAGGAACATGCCATTTCATGATGGCCTCCATCTTGGCAGGATCTATATTGAGCTCGCCTCCATCGATCACATACCCCAGATAGACCAAAGACTGGTGAGAAAACTCGCATTTCTTGAGATTGGTCAGTAGTTGGTGCTTATTCAGGGTCTCTAACACATGTATAAGATGTGATATGTGTTCATCCCAGGTAGCATTATTAACCATATATCGTCCAAATAGAAAATAACAAATGAATCTAGATAAGGGCATAAAAAATAATTCATTAGTCTCTCACAAATATAGTTGGTGCATTGCATAAATCGAATGGCATAACCAACCACTCATACAAAACTTGCCTTATCTTGAAGGCAATATTCTAGGTATCTTCTTCTTTGACTCGTACTTGGTAATATCCTGATTTCAAATCCTGCTTAGTTAAGTACTTGGCATTCTACAACTGGTAAAAACAAATAATTGATCCTAAGCAGAGGGTACCGATTCTTCTGTGTAATCTTTTTCAATGCCCTATAATCGATACACATTCTCCAAGTCCCATCCTTCTTGGGCACAATTATGATGGGTGACCCATAAGGTGAGGTACTTGGTTGAATCACAACTTTCTCCAACAACTATTGAAATTCCTTCTTTACTTCATTTGCTTTCGAGACGGACTGTCTATATAGCCCAATATTTGGTAAGGGGGATTCTGGCAATAATTGGATTTTGTGCTCCACTTCCCTCCTAGGTGGTAGCCCTTTAGGCTCCTGGAACACTCCCCTGTATGCCTTTAGAAACTCCTCCAATTCATTTTTCCGCTCCTTAGTACATCCTTCTAGGGATGTCCTTACTTTTAATGACTCTTCACTGGACTGGTTTTCCCTTGGGAAAAGTAAAACATATTTCTTGCTAGAAATAATAAATTTCTTAACTTTATTGGCACTTACGAGTGAAATCTTTTATTTGCCTTTGTGCACATTGATGATGAAGGATTTCCCATCCTTGATGAGGCAGTAGTGGTTGGCTCTCCGCATGGAGATAACATCCCTCATATGCATGTAGGGGCTTCCAAACACTACTCCACATACATCCAATGGTACTATGTCCAATTCTACTTCAGCTATAAAATCAGCACTTACAACAAATTTAATCTTGCACTGCTTTGCTACCTTGATATTTGCATCCTTGTTTACCGAACCCAATGGATAGGGGGTAGGATGGTCGTGAATATCCATTCCAAGAATACTAACCAAATTCGTCGCTATGAGATTAGCTTGTGAACTAGAGTCGAACAAAGCATCTATATTGGTCTTCTTCACCTAAATCTTGATGTGGAAGATCTTCGTCATCTCCTTCCCTTCCTAGTGATGAAGGATACTCAGTTTCATCTCCTTCTACATGAATGTGTAGACAATATTTTCATCCACATCAGAGCTACTTTCAACTTGATTGCTTGAATCTATGGCTAGAAGGTTTTTTTTCTTTCCCTCCTTCTTGTCGTTCTTTGGGTTCAACTCTGAATGTAGTTTCCAATAGTTTTCCTCGGTATGGCCATCAATGTTGCAATGATTGTAATGGTTGCTAGGATATTTGCACTAATGTGTAGTGGCTACTATCTTCTTATCTTTGCTACCTTTCCACTTCTTCTTCCCCTCCTTGGAAGCTCCCCGATGCTATTTTTTCTCAGAACCACTTGGTTGCCCCTTCTTTTGGCCTATGTTTTTAGGTACTGTTCTTGTACACATGCCTCATCCTTGTCCTTGGATTGAAGAGCATCACCTTCTTTCATAGATGATTGTCTGAACCTCCCAGATACTTGAGGAGTACGTATGGGTTCTTGGGAGAGATACCCAACATGATGGCCATCTTTCTGAACTCACTGGTGTGCTCCAATACACTTTGCCCCTGCCTCTGCCCGAAGTAGTGCTACTGGATCCATTGGTCCTCTACATATCCGATAGGGTAGAATTGGCACTTGATGAGGGTTTTGAAGTCCCCCCCCCTAGTTACTAGTGGATCACCCTCTAGCCTAAGTGTTTCCATATAGCTTTCCCACCAAGTTAAATCATGGCCCTCTAACTTCAATATAGCAAATGAAATCTTTTTGTCTTCATCTATATGGTGAACGTTAAAATAATCTTCTAGTTGTTGCAACCAATGATTCAATTTTAATGCATCGATATCACCTTGGTGTGGATTCATGTCCACTTTCGCTTCCATATTGAATAGGGACTATGAATGGTTAATAACACTCGAACTTGACTGCTCTTTCTCAAGTTCTTTTCATGACTCCTTTTCTGGGTCTTCACTATCTCTCACTTTCCCCTCTGATATGATCTCTAAATTAGAGCCTCCAACCTCTCTGAATGGTTTGAGCTTGCTTTCTAGATCCACCATGAGGAGGCTCATATTGTGGTTGACATCGATGATATATGCTTCCAAGCTCTCAATTCTCTCTTCTACTAGATTTCGAGGGTTGTTCTGAACAGACTCATCTGCCATGGCTAGGGTTTCTGCGACTTCCCTTTAAGTCAATTCTTGGATCCTGCAACTTCCCACAAATACCCAACGAAAACCTACTCTGATACCAATATGATCAGCAAACTACAGTGGATATTCCACTGGAATAGTTCGTCACAACATATTTGATAAACAAAATTGAAATCTACAATATGAAGGTTAAATTCCTTTAGATTCCAAAATCTTTAGTTACTAATTTTCTACTTATGCATGAAATAGATAAAATACAGAAAACAGATAACAATAAAATACAATCACACACAATCCACAAAATAACACAAAGATTTGCTTTGGGAAACCCTTATGAGAGAAAACCCAACTAGAATGTGAGGTTGCTCTGCTCTATTTTTTCCGTTATGGAAATAATGCAAGTACAAAGGAGAAGTCACTCTCTAAAGAGTTATCTAAGACTTGTGGCCTATTAGGCTACTAAAAAACATTAACCCTCTGTATTATTCTCTCTAATTTTACCACTCCCAATTGTTTTGTTATGCTATGGAACACAATATTATAACATATAATGGAACCCCTTCTCTTCCTAGCAACCCAGTATTTAACATAGCCCGATAGCCACCTAGGGTTAGCGCATTGACTTCCTCGACCCTCAGTTAGTGATTGGGTTTGGACCTTCTAGAATGTTCTTACAAAATCCACTACATGGCTAGCCCCACACGTTTAAGTAATGGAGGATGACATGGCATCCACTCGCACAATGGTTATCAATACGGTAGGTCAACTTGCGGGAGGCATAACATTCGCATACGAACTTCAATTGAGGCGATTCTTGCACTGTTGGAAAGGTCTCAGAGTGTAGAACATAGAAAATAGCTTTGTAGTAAGGTTTGGACCAGAAAAAAGTGTCGTTTGATGCCTCCAAATGGCTTAGGAAGATTTTATATGTTTTTTTGGACCTAAATTTCCAAATTTGGACCAGTCGCTAAAATGGATCTACAAGTTTATTCCTCCAAATTGTCACCCATAATCATAGAGATAGATGACAAATAATATAATGATCCTATCCAGATCATGTAGACTCAAACTCCCACTTATTCCACTACTTAATTTTTTGCTCGATTTTGACAACATATCGATAAGCGACTCCTAGTGAGGAGATGTCCAAGAAGTCCTTCTTTGTTTATATGTACTTGTGTAGGCCACTACGATACTTCAAAACCAAGGGCCTCCCAGATTCCTTGATACCCAGATTTGAGCACAAGGTATGGAAGATGTTGGTGTACTCTGGCACCATCTAGTCTCTCTTCTATCGCAGAGTTGTCCATCTCGCGTACTAGTCATCATAGTTTCCAACGGGGTAGAATCCCTCCTTGAGGGCATCAACAAAGGTTGTCCAAGTGGTTCCTCTCCTAAATTTTATAGACTCGTATTCATTGTGTCTCTTCCAATAACTTTACCACCAATATCTGACATGGGGAAGGGATTTAAGGAGTACGAAGATGATATTTTCGGTGTCGAATTTTTTTTGAATAGAAGAATAACCATCTAATAGATTTAACCATCTCTACAAAGAATCTATATCTATATAGCCTTCAAATAAAGGGGTATCAAAGTTAGCTTGTACCTTTAAGGGTGTCACACCTCCAAAATGGTTGCTTGTTGAAGGTGCCTTGCACACCGTCAGCGGTCGTCAAAGGATCTAGGTCAAGTTTTCCATCATCTTGTTCCTATTTCACATGAGGGATTCCTTGAGGAACATATTGAAAGGATCTTCTGCTTCATCATCTCTCTTTTATTCCTCCATGGGAGGCTGCTTCGGTCGACAAGGTGGTCGTCCCTAAGTGAAAATAGCTTGAGACCCAAGTCTCTATACCTTGACCTCGCCGGGTACATGCACCAAGAAATAACAAGGAGCATATTACTCTGATACCATTGATCTAGATTATATTGAGAACCAAATGGACCACACATAGAAATACAACAGAGAGTCCAACAATACAATGAAACCCAACTTCTATTAATGAATAAAATAGTAGAATAATGTAGAACAAAAACTAGCTAGAATGGTGGTAGCTTATCTCTGAAGAGAAAGAGATGTCGACTATGCTCGTTCACAAAAAGATGATTACAAAGAGGTCGAAAAGGGCCTTTTATCATGAAGCCTGAAAGACAAAGAGGTAAGAACCCGAACCCTGGAAGATGAAACACCAAAAGTATTGTGGGCCCCAAGGTGGTTAGTTGATATGTCAACTTCTCGGGGGTGCAACTTTTGCATACAATCTTCATTTGGGGCACATGATAGCTCATTGGAAAGAACTATTCGAGAATTACAACTTTTTATCTAGGCTAGGGTGTGCCACAATGACTTCTGGCCTCCCAAATGCCCAAAACACATCGTTTAGGGCCTCAAAATGGCCCTAGAAGTTTGGGACCCAAAAAACCATAGAAAAACAACCAAGAAGATAGAGAATTGTTGAGTTGGTGGAAGAGGTGGGCAACCACCGATATCCACCTGGGTCAATCCTTAGCTCTTGATGCATAAGTCTTAAAAAAAATTGGAGGCTGACAAGGATCTATGGATTATGAGCTTTAATTAGTTGATTTCTCTTAAGACACGGTCTCAGAAGATGGCATTTTTGTCTCATATGGACCTCTTGATGTCAAGGTCTCTAGGGCCATGGGGGGTTCGATGCTTGAACACTTTATACCTACCAAAAATTTGGATAAGGGAGTTGTAGTCATTAGTCCTGACAGATATATGCCCCACACGAGTCTTTTCCTACAAGTGGAATTTGGTTGACAAGTAGAGGGCCCTTCAGGCTATTCCTTGGTGGCCACGTTAGAAAAGAGTGATGGTGCTCATGTGACTACAATCAATGTGGTCATGGGAAGAAGTAAAGGGGGTGTCAGTGGACTCAAGGTGCAGGTTTCTTCAGAAATATCCAATCTTTGGGAGAAGCGAGTTGGATGGGGTTTTGTGATGCACCAGAATGATCTAGGGTTAGGGTTCATCAGTGCAAATTTCCAATTGCAAGATCTACAGGGTGGTGTGGTTATTCATGTAGTGGATTGAGGAGGGAAGAAGAAGTGGAAAGTGATTAAATCTTGGAGAGGTGGTATTTCTTTGGTTGTTGGCAAAGATATATGGGTGGAGAAAATTGGGTTGTTATCAAGGAAGACTTTGGTGGGAAAAATCCTTGGTCATAGAGTTTCCATAGCACATTTAAATGAATGGCTTAGGTGGAGTGGGTTACTATTATAGGGTATGGACCGATATTTCATTTTCTCACAAAAGGATGGCTCGGTTTTATTTCTAGGTGCGACGAGGATGTTATAAAAATTCTCGAAGGTAATTGGTTTTTAGATAGGGCTTACTTATCCATCAAGCCTTGACATCCTTGTTTCAATGCAAAGGAGAAATTTTCTACTAATACTATGGTCTAGGTAAAATTACCATGTTTTCCTTCGAAGATGTGGTTCGAGTGTGCTTTGTGGGCTATTGGTGAAACTTTGGGTAAGTTCACTATGTCAGATGACAGTGACAAATCATGTGATGGTCAATCTATTGCCCATATTTTGGTAGAAATTGATGTTAGTTAGGGCTTGCTTGAATCAATGGAGCTGGTGGTTGGTGATAAATCATACACCCAGACCTTGGATTAAGTGAATTTTCCTTTCCATTGTGTGAGATGCCACTAGTATGGCCATGTTCTTCACGACGTTATTGGGTAAAAAAAGAGGACAATTTCGGTAGGGGGCAGGATCGAGTTGTTCTTCCAAAGGCGGTTCCTCACATTTTTGTTGAGTTAACAAGCCACATTGAGGGTGAAGATGTGGGGGATGGGTGAACCCTTGATGGTGAGAAGGAGGTGATTTCGACGGATATGGGTTTGATGGTTGGAAAATTTTCTATTA
>ML877782.1:4429-17697 GCA_009831015.1 Picea engelmannii
GGATGAGTTTTCAAATGAAGTGCATGTGAATCTATATATGTTTTGTCCTTTGATGCTCCAATAGGTTGCGATAAATATGAATGGAACTTTGGTTATCAGTGATCACACCAATGAGTGGTAGGAAGATCCTATTGAATACTCAATTCTACCATTAGTTGTCAAAGCCAAGGAAATTCCTAAGTAGCAATAAATGCAACACAATCCTCAACTTATACAAATGATAATGCAATTGTTGATTGCTTCTTGGAAGACTAAGTAATAGGAGCAAATCCAAGGCGATAAACAAAACTAGATGTGAAGTTTTGATCGTCAATTGAATCATCCCAATATAATTCAATGAAATCCACAATATGAGAAACATGAGAGGTGTATTGAATTCCAAAATTGGTAGTACCCTTAATGTACCTTATAATGTTCTTCGCTTCCTTCTAGTCACTCTCATGAGGATATTCATAGAATCGAGAGACAATGCCTATTGCAAAAGAGATGTTAGGATGTGTATGAGTCAAGTACAGTAGACTCCCAACCAGTTAATATAATGAAGAATTAACGTATGCTGAAGAGAAACTGGTAGAAAGGGTAATTTATGAATAAAATGGAGTATGTATTGGATTACAATTATCCATGCCAAATCATTGAAGTAAATCAGGTGCATAGTTATACAAAAAAATGGAGATCCTTTTTTAAGGCTGAAGAACCTGCAAACCAAGAAAATAATGTTGAAGTCTGCAAACAAGAGAAGAATCCTACACAAAACTAGGAGATTGTTCCATGTAGATTTCCTTGTGTAAATCACCATGTAGAAAGGCACTATTTGCATCCATATAGTATATTGACTAGACTTGGGAGGTAGCAAGAGAAAACACAAGTCATATATATGTCATCTTAGAAATAGGGGAAAAGGCCTCATAATAATCAATCCCTTCAACCTATGAAAATGTGTTGGCCACAAGACATGCATTATGCTTGTCAATAGAGAAATCTACTATATCTTTGGTTATGTAGACCCATTTACAACAAACTATGTTTCATCCCTTAGGAAGATGAATGAGATCCCATTGTAATTCTTCATCAAGGAAGAATACTCCTCTATCATGGAAGTATCCCATTCAGGTATCCCAACAACATCATAAAATTTCTTTGGATCATTTGAAATTGAAGCACTCAAAAAGGAGACAACATTTGTTTGTGATTGAGTATGGAGAGAATCAAAGGAAAAGTAAATTAAATTAGTTGGCTCATAGCCATACCTTTCTGGCCTCTCTCTCTCACAAAATATCCTCCTTAAATATTATTCTTGATCAAGTTGTTCATGTTTAGGATTCTCATGTTACATTGGTGTTGATGGGAAATCTTTATCATCTTCTTTCTCTACAAAACCAAAATTGTTAGCATGGTAATTTGTGGGAGTGGGAGATGATGTGTGTTTGAAGTACTCATCAAAATGGACATATCTTTGAAACAAGAAATATTCAGAAATAGGATCAAATATTATATATAATTTCATATTCTCATAGTAACAACAAATATCAGAGGTTGGGTTTTCTTCTCCATAGATTTGTACTTTTCATCTAGAATGAAGGCCGACACTAGACTGGAAAATACCGTAAAACTAGAGACATTGGGTGTAACATGGCTCCAATATTCCTCTAGATTCATATGCATCATTTCATTATGAGGAATCCAACTCCAAATATAATTGGAACAATTCATTGCTTCAACCTAGAAAGAAGTTGTCATGTTCTTGGACTGAATCATGTAGTTTTCCATCTCTTTTGGCATGTAGTTCTTTCTTTCAACAATTTCATTTTGTTGAGGGGTGTATAGAATAGAGTGTTGATTTTGAATTCAATGTTCTCTACAAAAATATTAGAATTCCTAAATGGCATACTTCCCACCATTATCTGTGTGTATTTTCTTGATAGAAAGAGAGGTCTGCTTCTCAACAAAATCCTTGAAGGTCTTAAAATTAGTAAGCACCCCACTCTTATACTTAAGAAAGTAAGAGTGACATGAGAAGTCACCAATAAAAGTGATTGCATACTTAGCCCCTAAAAATGAAAAATTCAAGAAAGACATGAGATCATTATGTACCAACTCAAGAGGTGAGGTAGAACACAATTCCTTATCTTTAGGAAAAGGATCTTGATGTTGTTTTCCAAGAACAAAACCTAGACAAACTCCATCAATATAAGAAAATTTAGGAAGACCAAGCACTAAATGTTGTGTGCTCAACTATTGAAAATACTTGTAGTTTAGATGGCCTAATCATGTATGCCAAAGTATACTCAGAGAATCAATATGTGCAATGAAAGAGGAATTGGAGGAAGCCTTAAAACAAGAAAAAATGTACAATTTGGAACTGAGATCAAATATTCCAGAAGAAACAATGATGCTTCTTGATATTTTTGGATATAAACCATGTGAAAAGTTTTGAAACATCCAATGTTTTGAGTGGACCCTCCACCCATCATCGGGGGAAAATGTAGCTTGTGATGGGTGGAGTGTTGGACAACTAAGAGGGGGGGGTGAATCAATTGTTACCGTGCTTAAACAATTATGCTTCTTTTAAAATATTTATAGGGAACTCAATGATGACCACAATAATGGGAAATAAGCAAAGGCACATTCAACATCAGTCACATATATGAGAAGACAGAGACAGATAATTCCTGAGGAAACCCATACAGGGTAAAAACCTCTTTTTCTTTATATGATAAGTATTATCTACATTCTTTACATTATCATACATATGAGCACCAACTCATTGTGAGGCTACAACCTCTGTTTTTCCAAGCGGCAACTTGCTGAGAGCACCAACTCTCTATTTTCTCTAGCACCCACTAGAAGGAAGCACCAACCCCCTGGTTTCTCTAGCACCAACTAGAAGGAAGCACCAACTCCCTGGTTTCTCTAGAACCAACTAGAAGGAAGCACTAACTCCCTGTGTTCAAGCACCCACTTGGACCTTTGAGGACACCGGTCCTCCCTAGCACCTCCCAACCACCCTGAATTATAAATTTCTTGTTACTAGAACTTATTACAGTGATATAAAGTTATTCAATGGATTACCAGCCGTGTCATTGTTCTGTTACACTACTATGTTCTGTCTGCATCAGTGTCTTCTGCATCCCCCTTCCACTTTCTGTTCTTTTGCCTTTTATACTCTCTGCACCATATCCCTTTTATGCAACCTTCCTCTACTGTGCATTTCTGCACCTGCGCTCTGCCTCCTTGATCACACTTGAATCCTTCCCCACGACAACAAAAACCATCTCTTCTTTGTTCCGCATTCTTATAGTCCCTATGCTCCTTGTGCATGCAATATTTTCCATCCCCCTGCATACTCACACCTCCACAAATCTCCTGCACATATCAAGTGATTTTCCCTGATCATCGCAACTCTTCAGCTTCTCTGGTGGTTCACTCCACGTGTTCAGCATCACTGGGTGTTCTACTGAGATTCCTCAACCTCTCTGGTAGTTGAGACTCCTTGTCTTCTCTGGCACAGTCGAGCTTATGACTTTTGTTTCAGTTACAGACTTCAACGCTCATCCATCTTTCAATCTCCCTAAAAATCGTCTTGCATCACTGGACGAAGCTTAAAGATTCTTCATCTCCTCTGGCGATCACACAGAGGTCTCTTCTAATTCTCTGGCAGAGACCATCAGTGTTTTCTGGCAGTTACACTATGTCGAGCTACAGTAGCCCTCCGATCTTGTTCAAATTCACCTGCACCGTTGATTGATTCCATGGGATCATGCATTCATTTCGGCATTTCGGCATTCGACAATTCGGCATTTGTGTGACCATGCATCTCAACATTCCCAGTCGCGATCCCCGAAACGGAGCTTGGTTTCTCTAGCTCTTTCCTCTATCTCTTGCTGATGTGACCAAGGGTTGTGACCACGACCTTATGCATAAGGCACTTTCGCAATTTCATACTTCGTGAGTCTGGAGATGAGGCATCTCGACTCTCCAAGTTGCGATCCCCGAAACCACGAAATGGCATGGGATCAATGGTCCCTATCAACACTTGATCTGACAGTTCAGATCATTTCGCGATTTCGTATATCGCTATTTCGACATTCCTGTGGTGAATGTTCTTGATGCTTCCAACTCCCGATCTGCGAAACTCTGAAAGGGATTCGGATCAATGGTCCACATAACCCCCAGAGATGGAAGGTTGACGGGATTTCAGCATTTCGCAATTCGGCATTTCGGGACTCCTGATGTTGAGAGTTTCTTGACATCTCCATCTCCCGATTTCCGAAACTCCGAAGTGGTGTAAAACTACTGATGTCACACGTGGATTGACACGTATTGAATAACTTCCACATGTCACTCTGATTCGTGACTTACATGTGCCTGAAATGTTGAATCAACTTGAATTGTCATTGCCTGGTTGTGCCACGTGTTCTTAGGTTTGTTGACGTGTCTTGTTTCAGGATTTCGCATGCATTTCGACACTTCGGGGCTCCTAATGTTGAGAGTCTTTGACTTCTCCATCTCTCGATTTCTGAAACTCCGAAAAGGACTGGGATCAACGGTCCAGATCAAACCTTGATCTGACGAATCAGATTAAGTCGCGATTTCGCATATCACGATTTTGGGATTCCTGTGGTTAATATTCTTTGACATCTCCAACTTTCGATCCGCGAAACTCCGAAATGGAGTTGGATCAAAGGTGCAGATCACATCTTGAGTTGACGGCTGTGGTTAAGTCGTGATTTCGCATATCGCGATTTTAAGAGGTTAGGGAACCCTGTTCCTTTGACTCTCCAGTCAGCGAAATGACAATCTTTCCCCACGTGTCCCTCTTCGATCAACGGTCAAGATTTTATCGGGATTTCTCAACTCCACGATCCTTCATTGTGTCTGATCAATGGTCCATATTTGTCCTCGATCCAACGGTCGATATTATATCGCGGTTTCGCATATCGCGATTTCGTGAGTTGAAAGGTTGGAGAATTTCATTCCGTTGACTTTCCAATTAGCGAAATGTTGATCTGTGTCCATGTGTCCTGCCTGTAAATGGATGGTCCTCCTTCTTTCGGGATTTTATACGCCTACTTCTCGTTTCACTTTAAAGAATGTGCAGGTTCTGCTTGATCCAACGATGGTCGGATCCCGCGCTTGGATCTAACGCCTGAGATCTATCCTCCTCTTCAACTCACTCTTCTTGTCTACATTCAGATCTTACGGCCATCGGGAATTCAGGATGGGATCCAGTGATCACTCACGCTTCTCTTCCCGAGCGTACTTTTTCCTTGTTTTTCCTTCGCTGCATACTCTGATCTTGCCATCAATGACAAGCACATACTTCCTGTAAAGCATGCCAACCATCCTCTACACTATCTCTTCTGATCTTATCGAGCTTGCTCTGCAACGTCTTCCCAAACTACTTCTGGTGCCCGTCTGTTACATTCTTCCTGTACTCAAGCCATCATCGCTATTGTACTTGCCAATATGGAGGGTCCACTCGAAATGTTGGACATTTCAAAACTTCTCACATAGTTTGTGTCCATAAATATCAAGAAGCATTATGAAAACCCGTGGAAACCTAGACACTTGGAAAAAATTATGTTTGGATTCTATAGCTCTCAAATGACTACATCATTAGGATAAAACTCTAGTATTTTCCCATCACTCGAATGAAAAATATGATAAATAGAGAGTAGATTGGTACATATGTCAGGAACAAGAAGAACATCATTGATGTGCCCATCATCTAACTACATAGTTCATGATTCAAAAACATCAAGTTGTGTAAAGTCTCCAACTTCAATATGAAAAATGCGACAATCGGATGTGGAAGGAAACAACCCATGAGAATGAGTCATATGATGTGATGCACCATAATAAAGTATCCATCTATCTAAAGATGCATATAAAGATTGAGCATATAAACATTTCCCTTTATCAAATGAACAAGGTTTGGGCACTGAAATTTTGTGTTTTTGCATGGGTTCATTCCAACCTTCCAGTTTCAACCAACATTTTGATTCATCATGCCCAAGTCTTCCACAAAGCTTGACTGGTAGTGAAAGGATATTCCCAAGTTGAAGGAGTCGAGTTCGATGAGATTTTTTCCCCTATTGCAAAATTAACTTCCATTAGAGTACTAATGTCTCTAGCTGCAACATTTGATCTCGAAATACAATAGATGGATGAGAAGACAACATTCCTACATGGGGAATTAGAAGAACAAATATACATGAAACATCATGAAGGATTTGTAGTAAAGGGAAAGAAATATTTGGTGTGCAAGCTGAAAATATCCCTTTATGGTCTAAAGAAATCACCAAGGATGTGGTACAAATTTTTTGACACATACATCCTTAGTTTGGGATTTGTGAGAAGAAAAGTTGATCACTACATATATTACAAAGAAGAAGGTGGGAATTTCATAAATGTAGCTTTGTATGTCAACGAAATGTTGTTGATTGGAAACAACATGGATGCAATAAAGGTGGTCCTCCAAGTTCGACATGAAGGATCTCAATGCAATGCGTCATTATAGGAATTGATATTAAGAGATATCGAGAAGCTAGAAATCTCTGGTTGAACCAGCCAAAGTATATTGAAACAATTTTGAAACATTTCAACATGCGGGATTCCAAACCGATGAAGGTTCCAATTCCTATGGCAGCAAGTCCAACAGTTGAATAGTGTCCAAAGACACAGGAAGAAATAGAGGACACGACACATGTTCCCTACGTAAGTGTTGTTGTTATTCTAATGTATGTGTTTGTCTGTACTCGACCAAACATTTCCCATGCAGTGGAAGTATTGAGCAGATGCATGTCGAAACCTAGGAAGGAGCACTGGAAAGTTGTCAAGAGAGTATTCAGGTATTTGGGTGGCACAAAATACTATGCTATATTCTACCAAGGAAAACCTGGAGGTGATAGTGAACTAAATGTACATAGATTTTTCGATGTTGATTGGGTCGGAGATATGGATTGACGAAGGTTGACCAATGGATATGTCTTCAATATGTTTGGTGGAGAAATCAGTTGGATGAGTAAGCGACAGGTGGTTGTATCCTTGTCAACAACAAAAGATGAATACATTGCAGCCACTCACGAAATCAAAAAAGTGGTATGGTTGCAAAGACTATGTTCAAGAATCAAGTTTGAGCAGAGAGTTATGAAGATAAGTTGTGAAATTCAAAGAGCAATATTTCTAGCAAAGAACCCAACTTATCATTTTAAGAGTAAGCACATTGACTTACAATACCATTTCGAAAGAGACATGATGGAAAGGAACAAGGTATTACCGGAGAAAGTAGACACGTTGGAAAGCATAGCAGACTCGTTGAACAATTATGTGAGTGTTGTGGAGATCTCTTGGTGTAGAGAGGAAATGGGCATTATTTCCATGGCTATGTGAATGAAAGTTCAAAGGTCTCTTGGTTTCAGCAAAGAATACAAAAAGTGGGAGAATGTTGGGTTGTTATATTTTTTGCAGTGAAAGTCGAAGTGGATCGACTAACAGTAGAAGTCGAAGGTCGAGGTGGTTCGACCGAGTAAAGACGAAGTCGAGGTGGACCGACAACAAATCATAGGTCAAGGTTAGTCGACCGAGTTAATTCAACGTCGAAGGTCAAGGTGGTTCAACATGATAAAGACATCGACAACGATTCAAAGAGGTCAACCAACAAGAGGTTGATAGGCAGGTGTGTGGCGACTGACTGAAGAATGAATGAAGGATGACTAATATTCGATGGGTAATTCAACTTGGTAGTCGACTATAACAAAATATTGAGATTTGCAGGATTTGTATCCAATGATCTACATGAGTTTGTAACCATTTTGGGGAACCTTTTCTTTAGGGCTTTTCCTTTTGTAAAGTATATAAAGAAGGCATGTTGTAAGGTTGTAAAAGATAATAAATAAATCTTGAAACTTTAGATGATGAATGGACAATCGCCAAGAGTCTGTAATTTAGAGGTTGTTGGTCGTGCAAATGTAATTCGAAATAGATATAGATTTGTTCTTATGTAAGAAAGAGGGTATGATGTCTATTGTGTCTTAGGTGTGGACCAAGGTTAGACATGTAGCCTTTTATTTTGAATGAATAAGACAACAAGGAGAAAAATGCTCAGGGAATGTTGGTTTTCTCTGTTTGGGTTTCCAGGGTAAAATCTATATGTATTGTGTGCTCATTGTGTCATTTACTTTTTTTATTCAAATATTTTTTCCTCTCTTCTTCTAGGCTTAGCGTGGAAGTGTGTATAATTTCCTAACACCTCACTCGATGAACAATGGCTCCCTTTTTCTTTGGTGGATGTGTTTGGCAATTGAAATGTTGTGTTGGTTGTTGGGATGTCTAGCAATTATTATCTACTCAGTGGTTGATCTGCAATTGGCCAACTGTTGTCTTGGTTGGTGGCTAGATATAGTGGTTGCAATTGTCACCTTCTTCATGTGTGGCCTCTTTTTCTCGAACCGTACCACCCAAAAACCAATCCTCTGTAACTTTGAGCCAACCCCTTTGATTCCCTCATCACTTTCACCTCCTCATCCTGGCTATTGGCGGTCCATTTTTCTCAATGGCAGTTGGTTGTAACCGACATTCTACACCAATTCCCTACTCGGTGGTTATCCCAATTGTCCCTTAACCATACGATCATGGTTGCAGCTCGATATCCCGTATGGCATATGTTATCTTAGCTGGTGGTGTCTCTCCTTTTTACATGACCTACCATTCATCCTACAAGTCTCCACTCACCTGCAGCTTCTCTGCAGCGTATCACCTATCCAAGTCTCCTGCAATCCATAGCTCATGCCTCTGTCGAGACCATGCTGACTCGAACCCTGTTATGCACCTGTCGTCTACCGGTCTACAGCTACCTGACCACACGTTCCCACTAGATGGTTTTTCCACGACCCAACTCTCTTAGATCATGATTCACTTTCTTTTTTTATTAAAACATTAACCTGGAGATCCTGCATGAAAAATTTAGAATTCTTGTGCTGCAAATAATCTCGCCAATGTAATATGGATTCCTCATAATTGCAGCTATGATACAATGTCGTTCCATCTCATCTCCTCTAACAAAAAGTATGACACCACATCATCAAAACTTAAAGTAGTTTTATTGCTATCTATGGCCATAACTAGAATATCCCACGAGTTTGGTAAAGAGCATAATAAACCGATACACTTATATTCATTTTAAATTTTAATATCAACAGATATTAACTAACTTACCACAATATTGAATGTGTTTATATGCTCTGTCACCGAGTCTCCATATTTCATCCTAAGGTTATACATCCTCTTCCATAGGAATAGTTTGTTTACTAGGTACTTACATTGATACTAAGTCCCCAACTTATAGCATAATGCCTTGGTTGCAGCTTCCCCTGACACATTTAATAATATTGAATCTAAGAGACACGACCAAATTGTGATCTTCGCCTTTCGATCCAACTTTTTCCAGTCTTTTGTTGGCATTCCTGTAGGTGCAGTACCTGGATCCATAATGATCCACTGATCTTTGTCCACCAACAGATATTCCATATTGAGCTTCCACAGGTCAAAAAAATTCCATTAAATTTATCGATATCTATTTTTGAATTGCTCACCATTTCTTTTCACCTGAAGAATCAATACTGTAAATATCCCATTGTAACAAGTCTTACCGCAAACCCAAGACAAACCCTTGACCACAAAGGCGTCCCCCTGAAGCTAATAATTTCTCTGATACCATGTTTAAATTTGTAAACCTAGCACCTGACCATTAATTCTGAGAAAAACACATTTACTAAATAATAACACAACTAGGTTATTTAATGATAAAATTTAACGGAAGCAAAATCAGAAACCAAACACATTTTCAGAAGACATTTCTGGGTAAACAACCCCTGAAAAAACCCTTGGGGGAAAACCATATCTAAGATTATTTTATTAAATAAAATAAGGGCTCTCATCTTGGGATAATGGTCCTTCTAAGGATATGCAAATGTTGCAACAAATATCCTAGCCCACCTGGTTGTTATCTCTCATGTTGCTCGTTGCACCCTTTCCTCGGCCCCTGCTCTTGCACACCTAAGGTCTTACTTACTCTTTGTGTACCATCATTGTCTCCTCCTCTCTCATAGGTTGTCTTCTATAACCTTTAGTTTACCCTCTATCCAAAACCCTATATCTACTAAAGTGATCTATGGTTGAGATCTAATCTCACGTTTAGTTTGGATCTAACAGATAGGAATCAATTTAATTACTAATGTCAAATACTTAGGAATTTAATTAATTTAAACTCACTTTATTACAAAAGTACATTCACTTACATAAAGTGAATCTCATAAGACCTTGAGAGGCATTTATGATGACTCTCACATGTTGACATGAATCGACATGGAAGTACCTATCCAATGCTACTAAAAGCATCAACACATAATACCTGGATGTATGAATATGAGTGTAGAAGATAATATTGAGACTCTAATCTTGTAGATATGAGGTATGTGAAACTACATTTGAGTGTTGGCAAGATCCAACAAAGAGAAGAGATTATGTGTCTGTGTTCAAGATGACATTCCAATGCAACTAAACTATTATTTATATATTGGGACACTCCTATTTCAAAGTATATATGAAGCTCTTATTTTTCATAATAGTGTGCTTGAATGTACAACTTTGACATATATCACACCAATAAAACACGAATTACCTATATTCATGCCCACAATAGATGAAATACTCATATTTACCAATAATAACGTGTCAAACCCAAAATTTTAGATTGCACCCAAACTAGGGTGTAATGGTTTATTTCAATCATTCACATACTCACAACACCCATCACGATGTATTAATTTGTTTCCCCTTATGGGAAATAAAGGCACAAATATAAACTCACTCCTCTTCAATCTCATGTGATCTAGATCTTGAATACCACACAATATGCAAATGTCGCTAAAAAAAATGAGTATGGGTTTGCAAATAATGTTGTGATACCATGAAGATATTGATCCAGGTGGATATCAGCGGCCACCGACCTTTTTCGACTGGCTCAAAACAATTTTCTGGCAATTTTGGCAATTTACTATTTTTAGCAGTTTTTAACTTCCGGGGCCATTTTGAGGGCCCAAATGAAGGTTTTTCAAGATCGAGGTTTTCAATCATAGCCAAAGGCATGATTGAGCTCCCAAAATAAATCTCCTCGACAATACCTTTCCAGCAAGCTATCACACACCTAAAACGAAGATCATATGCAAAAGTTACGACCCCGAGAAGTTGATGTACTCACTTACCCAAATGGGGCCCACATGAATTTTGACGCTTCATCTCCTAGGGTTAGTTTTTTGGATGTCTAGGGTTTTTGACATTCCTGTTTATTGTAAAAAGGCCTTCAGAGCCTCATTGTAACCATCTTCTTGCGAATGCGAGTAGCCGTCACATCTCTTCTCAGAGATAAGTTGCCACCATTCTAGCGAGTCTTTCACTCTGTATTTTTACAGTCTTTGTACATTCTTTCATTAATAGAAATCATGTATTATTGTATATTCGTGTTTATGGTTGTATCTCTGATACATTTATGTTATCTTATTGTATATCTACGATATCTCTGTGCATTTCTTTATTATATCTCCACTCGCATTTCGTGCCGAAAATAATCCGGATCAAAAAACTACTGCAAAACCAAAGGAAGAATTTCTACAAGAGAGAATGTGTTTGATCTTTGATCTATTAGAACTGTTGTGAATAAAACACAATAGAATGTCTCCTATACATAACAATGGAAGAGGTGCAATGTTAGGAAAGGGATAGCTATCATGGTTGGGCACATAAGAATGCCTATATAAGCTTACAACTAACAAAAGTTGATTGTATTGGAAAATAATCCATTGGAAAAGACACTAACATTTTTTTGGGAAGCTCTCGTATGATCCAAAAATGGTACCTAGTGTAGAACTAAGTGTATTTGACTATGAATCAAAGACCTAAACACAATTCAGATTAATGTCGAACATTCTAGTAGCAATGACACCAATAAATTGAATTAGCCCTTACAACTACATTAATCCAATTATATGTTTATCAATGAAGATATTATTTAATGTTATAGGATTAAATATTATACTCTCTAGATGAAATACTAATGTATTTTTTTAATGTCATTTTATTTCTTTTTAAGGAGGCTAGTGATGTAAACAATAGCAACTTACAACTTATTGTTTTCTTCTTGTGATATGGATACATAAAAATGTTATGTAAAGGAGTGAAAAGATCATATAAATGCCATGGTCATTTAACAATGTTTTTTTTTGCTATACTAATAAAAATACAATTTTTTCTTCTAAAAAAAATTGTATAAAATAATAATATTTAAATTTGATATTTTGAAATGTAAATTAATTAATATGAAATCAAAACCATATGAAAACATTTTAAATGTATTTTTTTAAATTAAAAAAATTTAAATTTATAATTTAATAAATCTTTAACCATATAAATATTTGTTTTATTAAAATAAATTAATAATTTTTTATATGATGAAAAAATTTCATAAAATCATAAAATATGATGATATAATTATTTAATATTCTAAACCCTTATTTTAAAATTGCAAACCAAATAACTTTAGAGTAAAATTGCAAATCAAATAGCTTTAAAGTAAAATTGCAATAACACAACTGACTCAATTGAGTTTTTACCTCCTCAAAACCAAATGAGGACTACCATATTGAGAGCTTATAATATGATTTAATTGGTGTTGGTCAAAGTTGGTTACCTAATTATAAATAGAAAAGTTTTAAAAATACACAAAATGCCTAATTTAAAGTTTTAAAACATGAAGACCACAAATGAACTTTAAAACATGAAGACCTCAAATGAATAAAACGGTTGGGCTGTGGACCTCAAATGAATAAAACGGTTGGGCTGTGGTTGAGGGAGAGTTCGAAAATCCACCCAACTCTAGACACAAGTGGCGTATGTATTATCTCAATACGAGAGTTAGTTTGAAAGGGCTTGGAGTTATATGAGTTAATGTGGGAGCCAATGAGTCTTAACTCAATCTTTCTTTGTGTATGTCATACTTTGCATAAATAATTAATAGGTTTTATTTATTTATGTTAAAGAACTAGTTAGCAAAAGAAGAATCATGTCAATGATTATGGTTGGGCTTGGCATTAACATTGGATCAAAGTGCTCAAAAGGTCCACATACAACCTTATTACTCATTAAACATATAGTTGGTTTATTTGATGCAATATAGAGATTTGATATGAGAAATGACCATATACATATAA
>ML877783.1:0-11623 GCA_009831015.1 Picea engelmannii
ACAAATGTCTCACCAAGGCGGGCATACCCATGCTCGGGATAAAATAGAACCATGGCTACCAATCAAATACACTGTAGATCCATGTCAAATAACTATAAAGAGTAGCCGCGAATAATACACAGCGGAGCTACATCTTGAAATCATAAAGATATACATATAGGGTATCCATCTTCCAGAAGCTGATTCGGTCTGATGGCTGGACTTCAGAGCTCGAGCAACAACTTCAAAATATTCCAAAACTTGGGTAGGAGTGTAATATGAATGTACGACTGCACTACCCAAAGGTCTTCGACGGCTCGTATGTCATGGACTTGATAATCTTGATGATCGGACTGAAGGCTTCAGTGATTTCGAACAAGGACTTGATTGGACATTCAGGATGGCCCGGTATGCGGACAAGAGACATATTGTAGAGGGGGCGACTCAAGCTTAGTGACAAACTTCCCTTGGACAATAGCATGACAAGTGATGAGACTTAGGCAGCATATATGTTAATCATAAGTCTACGAAGAAGGAGCCAACGCAAACTCTCCATATGTTTGGAAGAATAACCAAACGGTGGAGGACACAACTCTATATAGCAAGAAAAGCTTCTTAAGGTCGTACTACATCCCATAGTCTGATAAACAAACGGACATATGTGCTTTATCCAAGGGCGACTGATTATGCTGCCAATAAAGAAAATACCTTTCCCTTCCTCTTTTTGATTTTTTGTTCTTTTCGATAATTTTGGAAAAAGAATAAAGGAATATTACGTTACAATGGAGGAATGAGTATTGCAAACATACAAGCTCAAGGCACAAGGACAAGACTGATGTTCTGGTAAAATGATACTCAGGGAAAATCCTCCGGTGTCCAAAGGTGTTAAGACGCAGAAGCAAACTGTCACAAGGCTAGTGGATAAGGTATGCAAATGCGGTTGATAGAACACACAATGGTAACGTCCTTCGATGTAAGTTTAACGAGCCCAGAGAAGGTAAGCTCAGTGGTTTTTCATATTTAGAGAGTATGAAAAAGCATAAAAGGAGACTCCGCTGGGGTACCTTTTTCGACAATAGTCTAGTTGATTCGAAAAGGGATAAACTAGCACCGATTAGACGTCAATTAAAAATCATTTTAACGAGTGTGACAAGGACAAGATCACTCGACCATTTTTTCACTTTTAAGGAGTCTGAAAAAAGATTAACTATGGACTCCGTCAGGATTATTCTTCTAGACCAATTTAACGAGTGTGAAAGAATAAGGTCACTCAGTGATCTTTTCAATTTTAGGGAGTCTGAAAAGAGCTTAACTATGGACTCCGTGGGGGTTTCTTTTTCGTAAGTTTAGTCCCTCAGGCTCGAAAAAGGGATAAAATTATACCTGAGAGTACTCTTCTAAAGAATGGAAATTCGATAGAGTATACCTTTGTTCGTACAGTTGACCGTCCAGACCGAAAAAGGGGTAAACTACCACCGGACAGACTTGACTTCAAATTTTAGTTTAACGAGCGTGAAAGGCCACAAGATCGCTCGACAATCTTTTCATTTTTAGAGGGTCTGAAAAGGGCTTAAAAGGAGACCCGTTTATTTCTTAGGAGTCCTGAGGGTGAGACAAAGAGTGAAGAAGAATCATGAAAATAAGGCTCAAACTCATATTCAGGAAAGACTATAAGGACTCCTGAGCCTACAGTGTTTTAGAGACGGCATGGACACCATAATGCAACCAGGACCTACCTAGGGCATCCATGTTCTGGTAAGCTCTACCGCCAAGTTGCGACACTTCTAAAGAAGATATGATGGTTCCGTTTCACAACCTGATGGGATCGATCCTATAGCAGAGGAAAAAGACAACGAGATGCAAAAGTTGGGGTAATAACCTAACCTATATGTTCAAGTTGATTCTTAGAAAAAAATTTATGGACCGTCAAAATTTTCTCAAAACTCAAAAAAGTGTCCCAATACCCGATCAAATCCCTCCCATATAACTCCTGAATCACTCTAAATGGGTTTTGGTATAAAGAAACTGATAAGGGAGGCCAAAAAATGACAAAAAGAGGCCAAAATGTCTATAAATAGAAACTGGCAGCTCATTATCACCATTGTTGATTTGGAAATTGACTCTGGAGCTAAAATACCCCCTTTGCTAAAAACGGTGATTCCGGGAGCTACAGTGGACGAAACAAACTTCCGCTTGGACCAAGTAAGTACAAACTCCTTTATATAGCTATTCAATTCTTCAATTTTGTTTTTAAGTTCATTTTTTGGGTGGGCGCCGACCTTAAAAAGGTCATCCCTAGGTACATGTGGGCTGTCTCTGGACAGGCCGCGTGTACACTCGGGCAGAGTAAAGTCTGCCTACATGTACACGTGACTATTTCCTCTGCAGCTCGCGTGGACCCCCCCATTTGTAGAAAAAAGAATCAAAATGCAAGTGATGACCCTCCTGAACCTTGTTGTGTTGGCAAGATGTATGTCCAGTGGAGGGAAAGAGAGCATGAAGCAGTCAGTGAGTTGGTTGCGGCAGATCTGAATGTCGTGGCCGTGTTGATGCAATACGGTTTACTGAATTTTTTCTGTGTCCATTTCTGCATGCACAACCAAGGCTATTGAATGCCTTGATTGACTACTGGCACCCTGATGCAGAGCCCTTTATGCTAGAGGGGCAATCACTGGTGCCCACCATCGAGGATATCTATTTTTTGACTGGCCTCTCAAGGAGAGGGGAACTAGTCAACTTTAAGACTTTTCCTACGGGACCGAGTAAGATCTCAGAACTGATAGCCAAGCACTGTGAGGCTGGGACTGATCGTGCGGGCTCCTAGGTACCTATCAGTAATATCACTAACCTATCATTGCAGGCGATATTATTACTGATTGGGCGGATTACCGGTTCTGTAGCCTTGCATCAGGCTTCTCGCGCACAGATGAACTGTGCGATCCAGTGCTTGAATGCACATATTTTTGACTGGAGTACTATATTTCTAGAGTGTATGAAGAGGCAATTGATAGATTTCCGACAGCAGACACAAAGGAATTTTGGGTTCGGGACGATCTTGTGTTCATTTTTCTTCGAGAGAGTTCCGAGCTTTAGCCCTCGAGAAGTAGTACGAGGACATCAGGCCTCATTTCTTGCAGTATGTAGATGGGCAACATTACTGCCGCGACAGGGTGGTGGAAGGACCAATGAGTCCTTCGATGATGCTTTCTTTGTGTGGCTGTCACGACAGATCCCTGTGATCGAGGACTACCCATATGCAGGGATAGACTTTTCTAGAGATCCTGAGATACCCGTGCCTCCTGGTGAGGAGTGAGGGGAGATGGGTAAGTCTCCACCTTTGTAGTTTTTTTATTTGCATATGTAATTTTTATGTCATTTTTGTGATATATATATATATATATCATTTTTTTGTATGCCAGTGTATTTGAGGGGTAAATGTTTGTTGCATGCAGATGTGGGACCCGTGCGACCTGTCGATTATGCACAGAACAAGCATCGTCCTCGGCCATAAGCCGCAGCTTCCGCCGCTAGAGGAGCAACAGTAGCAGGGAACCTCCCAGCTAGGGAGGCTGAGAGAGTCCTTAGACGAGTTGAGCAAAATTTCACTGCACTCACTTGCACAGTCCCGATGGCAGAGATAGAGGACCTGCCGCCATCCATGCAGCCTCATGTTGTGGGGGCACCTTGGACATGGGTCCGATTGTTTAGGCGTTTAGCCCATGCTGTGGACTATTATAACAGGGCCCATAGGTCCTGAACCTATTTAGACTTTTCACGTGCCACAAGCACTTACTTGTATATATTTTTTGAGGGCATAAGCCCTATGACTCGTTTATTAGTCCCATTTTTGAGGTGCTTGTGTCCATCTATGTACTCTGGTTGTTTTATGATGTTATATATGTTTTTTTGATATTTTGTGTCTTAAGGATCACATGTGAAAAAATGTATTTTCATGTTTATGTCAACGTTCTTTCATATGTGTGCAGTATGCCAATCTAAAATTTGATTAGCTAGAGTATCTGTAATTTGGTTTAATCTCCTAGGAACATGAAAATATGTAATATAATCAAAGTTTCGTTCTAAGAGACATACCCTAAGGAATCGTTGGTGTAAAGTTGGATCATGAACCTGATATACTCTATTTATTTGTGACACAACCAGTTGAGCGTCGAGATAGACCTAGAGATGAGAGATAACCAATGACAAAGCATCATGAAGCAACTCAATAACTGCACTATACTCGGCGACATTATTTGTGGTGTCACCTAAGCATATAGCTCCGGAAGATAACAACTGGCCCTGAGGTGTAAAGATTACCCAAGCTATGGAGGCAAGCCTCCGTGTGTGTCAACTAGCACCATCTGCATACCCAACAAACACCTCGAAATCACTTGACATCTGCCATATTGATGAAAGATAACATCAATGACACGTCCATAACACTTAAAATAAACTTAAAAAGTAATAGTACAAAGACTATACATATGTTATAGAAAGTTACCCACAGTGACCTGTCTATGAGTAATACTTCTTGAGGTAGAGCCCATTTCTAGGCTCAGCCAAAGAATTCCCTTCAAAATCAACCAAAGGATAAGTGCCCTTTTTTAATACCTCTTTTATGATGAAGGGTCCGAACCACATGGGTTTAAACTTTCCTGCCCCCAGGGGGTCCTTGTCTTGGTCATAGACCAGGACAAGGTCACCCTCAGAGAAAATCTGAGGACGAACGAACCTATCATATTGACACTTGACCTTATGTTTGTGAGCCTCGTTGGCCAGGGCCGCATCGCGACGCTGCTCATTGAGCTGCACAAGGTGTACTAATCGTTCTTCAACCGGAGAAGTGTTTGGCAATAATTGTACTGCCAATTTTAAAGATGGGATCTGACATTCGATGGGCAAGACTGCCTCCAGTCCGTAAATGAGTTGAAAAGGCGAGAAACCGGTTGCAGTCTTAACAGATGTTCGGTAAGCCCATAATGCCGAGTATAACATCAAATTCCAATTTGACTTGGTTGAGTTGATAGTTCACTGTAGAATAGTCTTAAGAGTTTTGTTTACAACTTCCACCTGCCCATTGGCTTGGGGGTAGTAAGGTGATGAATGCTCCTGCTGTAACCCAAGCTTTGATGTTAATTCGTTCATCATTTGGTTCTGAAAGTGACTGCCATGGTTAGTGACAATCTCTCTCGGGACACCGAACCTTGCTATGATCTGTTTGAATAAGAAGAGAGTTGCAGTCTCTCCATCATCTTTAAACGTTGGCATAGCCTCGACCCACTTAGTGAAGTAGTCGACAACTACGATGATATAGCGGTGCCCCCTTGCTGATGGGGGGTTGCATGTAGTGTAATAAATCCCCCACTTAGTGAAGGGACCAACTGTGATGATAGGAAACATAGGAGCGAGATGTGCCCTCATCTTCCGAGAGAAGATTTGGCACGGATGACACTTCTTGACTGATTCGATACAATCTTTGATAAGTGTTGGCCAGAAGTAACCGACTCGTAGAATCTTTTGGGATGTTGCCAACCCAGATAAATGACCGCCATAAGCTCCAGTATGGCAATCATTGAGAATGATAATGGCCTCCTCATGAGTGAGACATCGACGTAAGATGCAATCTACACCTCTCCGATACAACGTATCATCGAGTATGAGATAATTCTTAGCCTGATGGCGTATCCTCCAACGCTCGTCATGAGAAGCAGAGGTGGGGCATTTCAAAGTCTGGAGATAGATAAGTATATCTCCGTACCAGGGGTCTAAAGATGTAATAAAAAACATATCTCCCCAGATAGGTGATTCCTCAGGCACAACGTCACCTGACTCAACCGGAAGTTCCGAAATAAGCTCTGCGAAGACCAATGACTTCTTGGATTTTGCATAAACGAAGCCTAAGTCAAATTCTTGGAGGATGACTATCCATCTACTGATTTTTCCGCCTATAACTCATCATGTCAACATGTACTGTAATGGATTCATGACAACAATGACGGTGGTCTTGCGAAACAGAACATAGTGACGGAACCGTTGAACAACATGAATTGCTACCAACGCAAGTTTTTCGATATGGGAATAATTGAGTTCCAGTCCTATGAGGCCTCGGCTCAGGTAATAGATCACGTATTCTGAGAACGAATCATCTTCCTGAACTAAAACCATGCCAATGGTTGACTCTGCGGCAGCCAGATATAATAAGAAATCTTTGTTATAGTTAGGTGGCCGTAGCAAAGGTGCAGTTTTGAGGGCGTGTTTTAATGCGTCAAAAGAGCGTTGAGCGGCTTCATCCCAGAAAAAAAGAACGTCTTTCTTTAGTAAACGCATAAAGACCTTGGTGATTTCAGCATAGTTGGCGATGAAGCGTTGTAAGAAGTTCGCCTTGCCTTGTAGACTCTGAAGTTGTAGGATTGTGCATGGGGGGGGGGAACTAGATTATTGCCTCCACCTTAAGAGGATCAACCATGATCCCTGTTGTTGATATGATGAAACCTAACAAACGTCCTAACGTTACGCAGAAGTTGCACTTGTTTGGATTCAAGCGAATCCTAAAGTAGCGACAACGTTCGAAGATTAGTCTAAGGTGTGTGGGATGATCCGTTCGCTTGCGAGAGCATGATGCTAAATCATCTAGATAGGCCTTGACTATATGTTTGAGGTCCTGAAAAGAAAAAGACATGGCCCACTGGAATGTGGCTCCAACATTTTTAAGGCCAAAAGGCATCTTACGATATGCGAATGTACCCCATGGACAAATGAATGTCGTTTTGTGTTGGTCTTCAGGTTTGATTTGGATTTGATTATATCCCAAAAAACCATCCATGAAAGAAAAGGCTTCACAACCGACACATTCATCAATGATCTGGTCAATGAATGGTGTTGGAAAATTATCTTTAGGACATGCCTTGTTCAAATCACAAAAAATGGTACATACACGAATCGTGCCTTGTTTTTTATTGACCGACACAGGATTTGACATCCATTGAGTCAAATGGATAGGATAAATAAAACCTGCCTTTAGCAATTTCTCCACCTCAATCTTGATGGCTGCTACTTTCTTGGGATTGACTGGACAAATTTTTTGTCGAACAAGCTTGGCATCAGGATACGTTATGATTTCATGTTCAACTATTTTCAGATCGATACCTGGCATTTCATCATAAGACCAGGAAAAAACGTCGCGAAATTCTTTAAAAATATCTGTGTAAATTTGAATTTCTTCGGGGGAGCAATCTGCTCCAAAAAATACATTCTCCACAACGTCAGGGTTTCGGGAGATGTTGATGGGTATAGTTTCAACGATAGTCGCCATATTGCCCTCAACATAAATTTCCTGCGTAGCTAAGAGATTAATAGGACATGGTTGATCTCCCATCATGGTAACGGTGAATTCTCCTGCTTCGATCCAGCTTAACTCTGGGAGAAAATATGATTTGTGATGAAGATCTTCCCAAGGTTTGTTTGGACTAGTCATTGCTTCGATTACTACTTCGTCAGAAGGCAAGACTAAGTCTAACGAATTGACGTTAGCGAGAGAACCCTGAGCCCAAATAGGCTCTAGAAGTGGATCTAACTCTTGTGCAGGAGTCAGATCAGGGTTAGTTGAAGATTGCTGGACTAAAGAGTACGCTGCCTCAACGACAGACAAGGGCATGGACATGCCTAGGTGCTCTGTCTCATCCATCATGGCTGATGGGGAAGGAAGAATCCAAGGATCCTCAAAGTAAGTCGTGCGGAACGATGAAACTTGAAAAATCTCAACCTTATGGTGATTAGATATAAATTTGATATCGTCGTGAGGAGGTGGGTAATCGAAGGTACCCATCAAGGATGGGCACAAACCAACTCCTACGTTAATGAAACCTGGTTGAGAATTATCAATCATCGGGACCATGGATGCCCCCAAAGTTGGGTCAGATCTGGAGAAAGACAGTTGATCAATGGTCACTATCCGACCCTCATGTGGAAACAACAAGACTCGGAAACTGTAGCAACCACATCTTGCATAGCATAAGTCCAACTCCATCCTTACAAGAGGTTATAGTCGAGGGGAGCATCGACTACCTCTACTTCGACACACACGGTTTTCCCTCCTAACTGCACAGGGAAAGAAGGAAAGATGCCATGTGGTTAGAACGAATGACCATCGAAAGCAGTGAGGAGAGTAGGTGATGGAGACAAAATGGGCTGGCCAATGGCCTTCCAGCATGCTAATGACATAATGCATGTCGAGGCACCCTCGTCGACCACCGTGCGGAAGATATTTCAAGTAAAAGTTTTCATGGGATGAACCACTACTATCTGAAACGCTACGTGGTAAGGCATATGAGGTTTTAAGTCGGTTGTATCTAACATGATGGTGCCCGGATTACAAGTCTTAGTAGAGTCCAAAGCGGTTAACAAGGCTTTCCTCTGAGCAGGGCAGCTTTGGAGGACCTCCAAAGAAGACATCGCACAAGGGGTTTGTGATAAATCCTCCACCACAGAGTAATTATGGGTGGCCCTTGCGTTTGGGTTGTGAGAAGCTTTTTTAAATGCACCCTTTGGAATGCGTGTCATTGTTTCTCCCAACATCTTCTCAATCTTTAGAGGAAGAGATGGGAGATCATCTTCTTTACCCTTCTCAGAAGTGCTTGGTTTACTATAGTCGTGCGCTCTAGTTGATATGACAACATCACCCCTAACCATATATACATTCCTGGATGAGGGATTGTTTGGAGGTGGGCATGTTTCTTGGCTGCCCCCTTCTGTGCTTGTAGAGGCTTGAGTTAGATTTTTCCCATGTTGAAAGGGATTAGTCAACACTGCTTGTTGTTGTTGTGTGACAAAATTTTGGGCCTCTGCAAGTCGAGGACACAAATGGGTCGGGTGGTCTTCCGCGCACAAGTTGCATGGATACCTCGCCTTTCATTTTTCTGTGTTGTCCCTGCCAGCATTATCAGTGGGTTTTTTATCCCCCTTACCCTTCTTTCGTTGTTTTTTCTTCCCTTCAGGCTGCTGGGTGGCCTTTGGGTTAGTCGAATGCACGGTGTGTACTTTCGATGTTTGGGTAGGGGGAGCAGCCAAAGCAGTAGTTTGGTTGGCCACTGTGTGTTGTATGGATAACTGTTGCAACTGTTTTGTCAATTGCTCAGTGGGCTTGGTTTGTGCTAAACCAACAATACCATCGGCATGTGGTCCAACTCTCTGTCTAGTTTTATCCAGTATTGAATGTGGCACATCTGGCAAGATGTTGTATAATAAACCAGACTGAGAATAGATGAGCTCAAACTGTTGAGCCCTCATGATGGCATCTTCCTCAGAGAAAAATCTGAATGTCGCGACATCTTTGGATAACTGCGGGACCAAAAACTTAAGGAACCACTCAAGTAGGAATGTTGGTGGGACTGGTACCTTGATTAAACTCTTTCGACATCTCCACTCTCGGATATGATCAGAGATATGGTCCGCTATTGTCTGTTCGAAATTGGTGAGCAGCTCTGTGCCAGCATCGTATCTCACAGGTAACTGGAAATGGTTAAGGAAGGTCATCACCAGTTCACCAAAAGAAGAGTATATTGAGTGATCGAGCTCGACGTACCATTTCGTGGCACTCCCAATAAGAGTACGTTGAAACAATCCCAAATGTATAGAGTCATCTTTCAATGAGTTAGATGAGCACCAAAGATGAAATGTAGTCACATGATCACCTGGAACCTACGTTAGGCTTGGCCTCGAACTTTGGAATGTCCGAAGGCAACTTCGTCGGCATAGGAGGCCAACGTGGATCGTGACAAATAGGATCATTTAACAACCTTGTCAAATCTGGCAAGTGTAAAGTTGCCAGGAATGGTAGTTTGGGTTGCTGCTGATAACCTGGGAAAAAGAGTTCTGGAGTTTGACTGGCACTAGGTTGCCAGGAAAAGTTTGGCTGCTGGCCTGGATTCTGATAGAAACCATGGCCCTGACCAGCATAAGGATTTTTCATATGTGGAGACATCATCGGCTGATTTCCCAAAAAGGACATAGAGTGTCGGGCATGCATTGTATTCGAAGGACTTTGGGAAGGATTACCCCATGCCGGTCCTGCCAGGAGAGGTATAGTAGTCTATCCGGGGTTCCATTGACTGTGGAAAGAATTACCCCAGAACGACATTCCGGAGGAGGGAACAGATCCTTGTCCTAAATTCCAAGGTCCTGCTATGTGTGCCCCCTGTGCAGGAATAGTACCCTGCGCAGGAGTAGATTGTCCAAAAATGGGGTTTCCCCCAGTCAGGAAAGTGGCTGATGAGACAATGTTGTTACCAAACGTGTCGTTCCAAGAAAACGGTGTCGAACCTACTGGCATACTATGCGAAGGTGGTCCCTGACTCCCCGCTCCAAATAAACTATTGTGTGTAGGTTGCCCGACGGACTGCTGATGCGGACCACCAAGCGAAGGGGATGAAGGAGGGATATGACCTCCTGCGTAAGGAAAAGAGTTAAAAGGGACAGGAGTTCCCCCAAGGTGACCTTGCAAAGGAGCGCTAGAGATCCCTGCCCCCAGACCCAAATTTTGTAAAGTGGAGTAGGTTAGTACAAGACTTGTACCCGAACTAGGCATACCGTATGAAAACGGAGGGCCTGTCGCACTAGGTGTGAAGGGGGTTGTGGCCGCCGCCATAGACGGGTTCAATCCATTGTGCGACGTAGTTGCGTCCGAGACCATGGTGGCTTGAACCGACGATGGTAGGTTAGGAGATGACTCTCCTGTGGTGGCAACTGTGGTGGGAATTGAAGAATTCCCAGAAGGAGTAACAACATTTGTTTCCATTGCTGTGTGAGGCACTGTCTGGCATTCGTGAAATTGGATTGGTACAATAAATGGTGCCAAGATATCAGTGGTTGGGGTTTCAACCGAGTCAAGAGCGGTTTCTTCAAGGTCCAAAATGGTTGATTCCTCCGGGAGTTGTTCAGGCACAAAGGTTTGTAACCCGGTCTAGCTTCCGCCTTAATGGTGGCGGGGGTGGCTCCAGTGTAACCGGCGGCAGGCCAAGAAGCCTTCGTGATCGGCGGAGCTCGGGATCCTCCACTATGTGAGAAGATCCAAGCCATGCTAAGGTATTCTAAACATTCAAAAGTAACACACACAAAAAATAAGCCCCTTAGAGATAAGACAAGCAATCACTAAACTATTTGGAAGAACAATTACAACAACCAACACTAGAGCAACTTACTGGTGCAAGTGCAACTCGAACACAGAAGAACCCTCTGGGTATACTCTGAAAAGCGTGGCCCGATGTCTATCCTAGGTACCACGGTATACCCCTGCAGTCACCTGTGTATGTCCCTAAAAATATTGGCAACTAGGTTGCCAACACGCGAACAGTCACCAAGTGGGTGAAGTCGAAAGTCGGGTAGAACACAATGAGCAGGGTATCGAGACTGAAACCTGTCAAGGGTATCAAGAGAAAATGGTCCAGAAGAAAACTGAGGACCTCGAACGGATTCGAGACCCACGAAGCCCCGTGGAAAATGCAAACGACGGAATCCCAAAACAAGCCCTCTATATGTGTTCTCCACTATGATTGGTCCGGCTTTGGAGGGGTTATCTCCGCTACCTTTCCGCACGCGACCTCGTGTTTATCCCCTGTGTTAGAGGGGGGTCCTGGATAACTTCCACGAA